>NW_020872726.1:532770-549565 GCF_003789085.1 Penaeus vannamei | reverse complement strand
GATACAGACAGACACAGAAACAGAGAAACAGAGAGACAGACTGACAGACAGAAAGACAGACAGACACAGAGAGAGTATTTTACCAGAGAGATAAGGAAGTAGGAGAGACAGAGAGAGAGAGAGAATCCAACCACAAAGATAGAGAAGAAGAAAACGAAAGAAAAAAAGAAAAAAGAGAGACAGACAGAGAGAGACAGGGACAAAGACAGACCCAGACATACAGACACACAAACACTGTCTTTTGAGTGAGTGCAAGGGAGCAAGGGCGCATATAAGTGTGGGTTGTGACGGCGCAGAGGTTGGCGAGAGTGCAATCTAAGTGTCCAGTACCCTTTCATCGAAGACTTGGAAGAGTTCAAGGGTTTAGGGGTGAGAGGCGGACGCGTGAGTGAAAAAAATGGAGGAAAAAATTTAAAGAAAAAACGTAAGAAAAAGAAATATTTTTCTCGGAACACTAAAACTGTCACAACACGTCCCAGTCATTTAGTCTTTGGAGTAATCTTTCGTTCAGGTTTGTAGAGAGGCTAAGGATGTGTAAGTATTTGTGTGTTTGTGTGTGTTTCTGTGTGTGTGTGTGTGTTTGTGTGTGTGGCGTTTGTGTGTGTGTGTTTGTGTGTGTGTTTGTGTGTGTGTGTGTGTTTGTGTTTGTGAGCGTCTGTGTGTGTGTGTGTGTGTGTGTGTGTGTGTGTGTGTTGTGTGTGTTGTGTGTGTGTGTGTGTGTGTATTGTGGTGGATATAACTTCATAAATGGATGGATATATCTTCGTTCACTGGATATCTTCGTATGGTAGATGGGTATATTTTCATACAGTTGTTGATCGACCTTCAATCGAATTAGAAAAGAATAGTAAATTAAGAAAAAAATCGTATTAAAAGAAACTAAGCAAAAAAATAATAATAATAATAATAATAATAAAATAAAAGAATAAGAAATAATAAAAAATAAAACTGAGAAAAAAGAAAGAAAGAAAGAACAGAAAGATTTTTTTTGTTATTTAGTTAGCAAAGAAATGGGTTTTCGTCTAACACTTGTCTGGTCCAGAGCAAGAGAACACACATGCGTTCTCACACCGCATATGGAGAACGCGAAGAGAACAGGAGAGAACAGAGGAAAAGAGTTATGACACCATCACGTGTAAATTATCGTCCGCAATGGGAGAGGGGTGGGGGTGGGGGAGGGATGGGGGGGGGGTTTGGGAAGGAGGGAGGGGGGAGGAGAGGGGGAGAGGTGTCTAGGCCCGCAGTCCTACCTCAAGGAGCCTACGTCTTGGTTTTCTTTCTTTTCCTTCCTTTTTCTTCTTCTTCTGATTCTCCTTTCTTCTTCTTTCTTTCTTTCCCTTCTTTTATTATTCATTCTCCTTCTTCATTCTTTCTGCGTCTTCTCTTCATCTGCGTCTTGGTCGCATCCTTCTTTCTTTCTTCTTTTTTCTTTCTTTCTCTTTTTCTTTCTTCTTTCTTCTTCATTATTAATCAATCATTTTTAATATTATTATTATCCTCATCATCATTATTATAGAGAGACAAAGACAGACAGAGACAGAGAGAGAGAGAGAGAGAGAGAGAGAGAGAGAGAGAGAGAGAGAGAGAGAGAGAGAGAGAGAGAGAGAGGAGAGAGAGAGAGAGGGGTGCGGAGAGAGAATGATAGATAGAGAGAGAGAATAGGAAACGAAAAAAAATAGAAAGAAAAAGAGAAAAAAAAAACACGAAGAAAAAAAAAAAAGACACATAAACAAAACACTAAAAAGTAAAAAAAAAAAAAAAAAAAAATTGCTACCTCCTCCCAGTTATACGATGTCAAAGGGCATCGGTTAAGCGTGGAAACTGCAGACAGACCAGTCCAGTAGGGGTTCGGTTTCCATGGCGACGCTGCAGCCTGTATTTACCCTCTGAAGATGTGCCTTGACTGGCGAGTTCGAGCGAGAGATGTTCATCTGCCATGTTAAAAAGACGTAGGAGANAAGGAGAAGAGGAGAAAGAGCAGAGAGAGGGTGCGGATAGAGAGAGAATGATAATAGAAGGAGAGAGGATAGGAAACGAAAAAAATAGAAAGAAGAAAGAGAAAAAAAAAAACACGAGAGAAAAGAAAAAAAAGACAATACATAAACAAAACACTAAAAAGTAAAAAAAAAAAAAAAAAAAAAAAAAATTGCTACCTCCTCCCAGTTATGCGATGTCAAAGGCGCATCGGTTAAGCGTGGGAAACTGCAGACAGACCAGTCCAGTAGGGGTTCGGTTTCCATGGCGACGCTGCAGCCTGTATTTACTCCTCCTGAAGATGTGCCTTGACTGGCGAGTTCGAGCGAGAGATGTTCATCTGCATGTTAAAAAAAGACGAAGGAGAAAAAAAAAAGAAAAGAAAGAGAGAGAGAGAAAAAAAAAAAAGATTCTAAAGCATGACCGAGGGAAGTCATGAAGTCATGGAGATGCCGGTCATGTATCTTCTTTTTTTTTTTTTTTTTTTTTTTTTTTTTTTTTTTTTTTTTTTTTTTTTGAGTGTTCTGTTGTACATCTTCTCCCACCTCCGTTTTTTTTTTCTTCTTTTTTTCGCGTATTTCTTCTTTAAAGTCATTGCTTCTATGTGTGAAGAATACATGATGAGAGATCCCTTTAGTGCAAAAGCTAGATGATCGTCCTACTGTATTAAGGTCGATCACATTCAATCAATTATATATAATATATATATTATATATATATATATATAATATATATATATATATATATATATATATATATATATATCCCATCCTCATCCTATGTACGAAAAATATACCCTACCAGGTTATGATGACATATCCATCCCGATGCACGAACAACATATATCCAACCCACAGCCCGGAAACCCCTCCCACCCCCAAACAGCTCCTTCCACAGCACCGGATCGAGGCCCCCTTCCCCTTTCGAGGCTGTGGCGGCGCCCTTGAGATGGCGTTAGCTGCTCCCCGTCCTTGGGTCCGGCGGCGGCGACTCGGCCATCGCCACAGCCCGCTGGTCGAGCCTCACGAAGCCTGGTTTCAGCCCAATCGACATCAGTCTTGCGCGGTGTCCTGTGCGAAGCCTGTAATTATCGCGCGTCTTTACGGGAGATTTATCACGGGGTTTTTTTTTTTTTTTTTTTCGATATATATGAGCTTAATTTTTTTGTTTTTTTTTTTTTTTTTTTGGTTTTTGGTTTTTGGTTTTGTTTTGTCTTTGTTTGTTTCGTTTTTTCGAGGGTCTCACTTCTGCCCCAGGTGAAGTTTTCCCGACTGCCCTAGAACGCCGTGTCGACTTGCAGCGCTGACAGGGAGGACTTTTCTTGCTTTTCCATTCTGTTTCCTATATCTTCTATCTTTCTTCCCGTTTATTTATTTATCTGTTTACTTGTGTATCTGTCTTTTATTTTTTTCCATTTCTCGTCTCTTTCTCCGTTTATTTACATCCATCTCTTGTATTTCTTTGTTATTACATTCTTTTGTACTTCTGTTATTGACTCATCCACCTCTCTATACATCTCTTCATCTTTCTATTCAATCACTTATCCACCTATTCATGTATCCATTTTCGTTTTATCTCTCTATACATCCTCTCTCTATCCCGGAACCTTAAACCCATCTGACTTTCTTCGTTACAAGGTGCAGAGTCATCCTCCTAACTGCTCTAACAGCTTCCTTATTTGCTCGGCCCGGAATAGGCTGGTCATAGCGCTCGGAGACCTCTAAGACTGGTCTGGCGAAGGCGTGGTCGCGGTGGGGCCATGAGACCGCCTCGGCCGATGAAGACCCTTCTCCATTACGCCTCCACGATTCTCTTCTACTTCTCTTCTTCTTCTATTTCTATCCTCCTGCTCTTTGTCTTTTTTCCTTCTTCTCCCCCTTCCTTCTTCTCCTTCTCCTTTCCTTCTACTCCTTAACTTCCCCTTTTCCTCCTCCTCCTCCTCCTCTCCTCTTCTTCTTCTCCTTTTTCTTCTTTTATTCTTATTCTTATTCCTCCCCTCTTTCCACCACCTCCTCCTCCTCTTCCTCCTTCCTTCCTCCCTCCTCCTCCTCTCTTTCTCCTTCATCTTCTCCTCCTCTTCCTTCTTCTCTTCTCCTCATCTCCTCCTCCTCCTCTCTTCCTCCTCCTCCTCCTCCTCCTTCTCCTCCTGCCTCGCCTGTGGGTGTTGGTTCTCGCTGTCCCGTGTGAAGCTCTGTGGTCGGCTCTGAGAGGATGCTAGTTAAGTCTCAACGCTTAGTAAAAGGAAGTCTATTTTCGTAATGATATTTTTGTTATTGCTGTTGTTATTAGGTCATCGATTTTTCTTTCTCTCTTTTTTCTCTTTTATTTATCAAATCACGAATCTTAATTTTTTTTTCTTTATCAAATCACGAATCTCAATTTTTTTTTTCCTTTTTTTTCCGTTTTAATCAAATCCCGTGTAGAGTACAAATGGAGGATGACAAACAGACATCTAACAGCTTTTTTTATAACTCTTTTTCCTCCTCTTTTACCTTACCAAGGCTACCATGACCTGCCCCCCTCGACACTGTGGCACCGTCGACCAACACCAGTTCTCACGCTCACCACAGTCACAGGGTCGAAGCCTAGAACTTTCCTGGAAATGTAATCACTGCTTACGCTCTCTCTCGCTATCTATCTATCTGTCTATCTCTTTTTTTTATCTCTCTCTATCTATCTGTCTATATCTTTTTTTATCTCTCTCTATCTATCTGTCTATATCTTTTTTTTATTTCTCTCCTACTTCTATATGTCTATCTCTCTCTTTCTCTCTCTATCTGTGTCTCTCTCTCTCTTTCTCTCTCTCTCTCATCTATCATCTGTGTCTCTCTCTCTTTCTCTCTCTCATCTCTTTCCCTCTCTACCTATCATCTATCTTGTATTTTTCTCTATCTGTCTATCTATCTGCCCCCTCTCTCTCTCTCTTTCTCTCTCTCTCTCGCGCTTTTCTCTCTCATTTTCTCTCCCTTTGCCATATCTATCTCTTCTCTCTCTCTCTCTCTCTCTTCTCTCTCTCTTCTTCTCTCTCTCTCTCTCTCTCTCTCTCTCTCTCTCTCTCTCTCTCTCTCTCTCTCTCTCTCTCTCTCTCTTTCTTACCTTTCCCACGCTGGTCATCTGTTTCCAAAAATTATGAATTGAACGTAAACATTAGAGGTTCGGTGAGCTGGACACAGTGCGTATGAGTGTATGTGCGTGTCTGTATATGTGTGTTGTTGTGAGTGTGTGTGGTGTGTGTGTACTGTGGTGGTGTGTGTGTGTGTGTGTCAACTGTGTGTGTGTTGTGTTTTGTGTGGTGTGTTGCTGTGTGGTGTGTGTGTGGTTGTGTTGTGTGTGTGGTGTATGTGTGCTGTGTGTCTCGTGTCTGTGTGTGTGTGTACTCTGTCGTGTGTGTGTGTGTGTGTGTGTGTGTGTGTGTGTGTGTGTATGTTCGATGTGTGTGTTGTGGTATGTGTATGTGTTGTGTGCTATGTGTTGTGTGTGCGTGTGCCCTTAATCAAACAATATTTAACGAAGAAAATAAACCAACAACCTCACACCTCAGGCACACACAATTACATTTTTTTATACCCCTTACTTCTCACTCTCTCTCTCTCTCTCTTCTCTCTCTCTCTCTCTTCCTCCTCTCTCTCCTCTTCTCTTCTCTCTCTCTCTCTCTCTCTCTCTCTCTCTCTCTCTCTCTTCTCTCTCTCCCCTCCTCTCTCTCTCCTTCCTTATTCACACCCGTATTTTTCGAAGACTTCAATCACACGAAAAAAAAACCAACATGTCCGAAACACCACAAAAAGATATCCTTCTTATCGAAGCCCAAGCCAGCGCCACAATCACCTCGATTACACGCTTAATAAATTGTTCGAGGCGGCCTTATCCCTGACAGCGGGACTAGGACCCTTGCCTTCCCTTCCCTTCCCTTCCCTCCCTTGCCCTTCCTCTCCTCCCTTCCCCTCTTTCTTTACCCTCTCTTATTCCCCTTCTTCTTCCCTTTTCCGTCCCGTCTTTTTCTTCTTGTCCTACTTCGCCTCTTTGTCTTCTTCTCTTCTCCTCTTCTTTTCTTCTTTCTCTCTTCTTTTCTTCTCATTCTTCAAGTCTCTCCTTGTTCTGTCTTTCTTCTCCTCTCCTGTTCCTTCTTTCTCCCTCTTCTCCGTCCTTTCTTCTACTTCTTCTCTTTCTTTTTCTTTTTCCTTCTTCAAGCTCCTCCCTCGTCCTCTTCTCCCTGTTCCCCTTCTCATCTTTCTCCTATTCAAGTCTTTCTCCTACTTCCTTCTTCTCCTTCTCTACTTCCCTTCTTTCTTCTCTCTCTCCTTCTCGAGTTCCCTTCTCCTTCTTCTCACGTCCTTTTCCTTTTCTCTTCTTCATCTTGTCCTTCTCCGTTTCCCTTTCCTCGTCTCCAATTCCTCCGCGCTGCTCCCTCCCTCTCCATTCCTTTCATCCCTTGTCTCATTCCGTTCTATCCTTCCCTTGTCTTCCTTCCCCCTCTCTCCCCTTCTCCCCCCTCTTCCCTCTCCCCCTCTTTCCCTTTCCCTTTTCCTCCCCCTCTCCCCTCCTCTTCATACACAACGCCACCCGTTGCCGCCGAACCACCAAAGTAACACTCATACACAACCAGACGCGCACACGGTACACTGCACCACACACTACACACACACCTACACTTATATACCCACTCCCTAATGGCACACATCGGCAGCACACGCAACACGCACCACGCAGCCACACGCAACACGCGCCTGGACTACCACACAACACCACCCGCCCGTCACACACAAACACAAACACCAGCACACACACTACACACACACACACACGACACACCTACGCCACACCTACATCCGACCCGCTCGAAGGCATTTGTTTAGATAGGACCAATTAAACCCGTGTCATGGCCCGAATCGGCTCTTTTTTTAATTTTAGTTTTTGTCATGTCGACGTTTCATTAGTTCCCGGAAGAACAAGTCAATCCGAACCTCCGCTTTTGTCCTACCAGTTGCCCTTCCGTGGCTGCTATGGAACCGCGCAACTGTTCGAACTGACCGGAGTGTCCTAGAAGGGTAGGTTCTTCCAATCGTACATTTACGAATCATCGGCAAACTCTGTGGATAACCGCGGCAGCCCCTCTCAACCCGCTTGTGCGGCCATTCTTCCTGAGCTAATGGCAATGGGGCGTCAATCTTGATTCAATTCCACACGATTGGGTGTGTGAGGCTTCTACTCCCCATCTAAACTCGGCAACGCCTGCCTGATTGGACACCGACGCGGCGCCTTCTCAACCGTCTTTTTTCGTCTTTTTCCGCCGACTGCTGACTGGGCCTGGTCGTGCTATTCTGCTGCGAGGCCTTCGGACACGATCTCTACACACCGAGCCCTTCTCACCCCTTTCGTTCTTTTCCGATGCTAATGGGCGTTGCGATCACGGGGCTCGGCATCCTGGACCGACAGCCCCTTCTCCAAACCCTTAAAATCTTCTGGGTCATTCTACTGGCTAGGATGTTTAATCTACCCCGCCAAGTTTCCCTTTTCTTCTTCTCCTCTTAACTGGGTGTGGCCACACGGCAGTTAATGAGGCTTCGGCTCATATTGCCTTCGCACGATCACTGAAGGTACCCTCTGTCCGCTTTTAACTTCTCGTGTGTTTCTCTGCCTGAACTTTCTGATCTACGGTGTTCAAACATTTGAACACGTAAGCCTACTCCTCCCTCTCTGCCTATGTCTTGGAATGGTCAGAACCTACTTATCCCTCTCAGTGGATAGGAAAAGGTTTCAGTCTTGGGCACACGCAACCCCTCTCCTCCTCCCCATAGGAAGAACGAAGCAAAAGAGAAGGGAGAAGAAAGAACGAGAAGGAGGAAGAGGAAAAGGGGAATAGAAAGAGGGGCTTTGGCTGACGGCACGCATCCTTCCTCCCCCCCTCCCCCCACCTCCCCCTCCTCATCTTCTTGCAAATGGGCTCGATTGCTCTCAACCTGAATGCCGTAACCGTCCCCCTTGCCCCCCTCTCCGCCCCCCACCTATGGAGTAGCTGCATGTCGTGATCAATTTCTCCTCCACCAGAATAAACTCCCAGGGGGGCTCGGGTGTCGGCCGGTTGGCACCAAGGAGGCGGACCGGCGGGCGGCACCTGGCAGGGTAAATGCGCCAGCTGAGTCCACCCTTCTTGAAACTTGGCGCACCTACCAGCCTCTCACGCACAGGCACGTACGCCGTTCCGAAACCATCGCAACCTCGCGAAATATGCTGCGAAGTCTTCGTCGAGTCCGAGGCTCGATCACAACCGCCAATTCTCGCTCTTCTCACCGCACTAGCGCCAAGCCTTCAAGACGCATTATACAATCTCAAGGGCAGCTGATCAGCGCCTCTCCTCATTCAAACGCCTCCCATTCGACCCGCCGACTCGATAGCGCTCTGCGCCGGCGGTCATGATACTCACCTGGCACGCCCTAGGCCGCGTGTCCGCTGCAACCCTCTTCCATATAGACACTGACCCACCCTGCGGCCCCTTCGCCTCCATCCACTGAGGCCACGACCTGTCTCCAAACCGTTACCCACTCCCGCTTCTCGCGTCCCAACACCGTTTCAGATATCTGAAAGTCCACGGCACGGTCGCGCTTCCACGGCCTGGCGAGCGCTATTAGCTTCTCCCGTGCAGACCAGAAAGCTGCGCAGCGAAATGTTGCGAGACCATGAACATAAATTCATGCAGGCCAGAAACTGGTTCCTTGGTTCGGTGTTCCTTCTTTCTTCGGTTTTCTGTGGGTGGACTTTGTCTTGTTTATCTGTGCGTTTTTTCTTTTTCTCTCTCTCTCCTCTTCTGCGGTCCTGTCCCTCCTCTATTCCTCTCCTCTCCCTCTCCTCTCTCCCCTCCTACTCTCCCTCCCCTCCTCCCTTCCTTCCCCTCCTCTCTCCCTCTCTTCCCCTCCTTCTCCCCCTCTCCCTCCCTCTCCCCCTCTCTTCTTCTCCCACCCTCCTTCTCCCTCTCCTCCTTTCCTCTTCTCCCTCTCCCTCTCCTCCTCCATCTCCAACGACGATCACTCTCCCTCCTCCGTTTAGTCGCTCAGAGATGACTGTTAGAGAGGGAGATACAAGTGATCTTCGTCGATTCCTACATAAAAGTCAGCGCTTGACAACCCGACGGCTGGATGTTAACAAATTAGCGGCTGTTTTATGCCTTTCATTTATTCCAACAGAGATTTATTGGGGGGAGGCATTTTTTTTTTTTTTATGTGCGTGTTTTTATTTTGATTTCGTTTTGTGTGATGTGTCTCTTGTGTGTTTGTGTGTTTGTGTGTGTGTGTGTGTGTGTGTGTGCGTGTGTGTGTTCCCTGCCAATACGCAGTATGTTTACGCTCAGGAATGCGTGTGTGCGTATATATGCAGGTATGTGTGTGTGTGTGCGTGTGTGTATGTGTGTGTGTGTGTGTGCGTGTGTGTGTCTGCGTACATGCACGAACGAGTGTTTTCTCACATTCCAACAAGAACGTGTGTTATAAAGACCAGCGGGTAACGGGAACGAGAGATAAAAATTCCTGTAGCTGAGGAGAGACGAAAGGGCGTGACGAATAGGTGTGCGCGAGAGGGTTCGTTCGGAGCTTCGGTGTTTGATTCGGCGGGTGTTTCGGAGAGTTCGGAGCTTCGGTCTGCGATTCGTTGCGTCTTCTGTGCTTCGTTCGTTTCGTTCTTCGAGACTGAATGACTGAATGAGAATAAATGAAAATAAATGGAGGAACAAAAAAGAAGAAGAATTAGGGGGGATGAATTAATAATTAGCTGTATGAGCTAGGTGTGTTGCTAGATGTTGCAAGAGGTCCATTAAAGTGTTCTTAAAGCAGTCTTAAGCCAACATGGCGAATGGAAGGGTCCCGCGCTGGGAGTCCCGCGGCCAAGAATCTGGCCCAAAAGCCCTATATCATGCAGGCCGTAACGAGAGCCCTGAGCCCCGAGAATCCGAGCCAGCAGATAGATATCGGGCGGCGCGACCTGCGACCCTCGCCTCGCAGACACGTCGTAAGGAGGGGGAGGGGGGGGGGGGGGAAGGGGAATCACCTAAGCCTGAAGGGGGTGACGAAGACCAGATGCGGGTCCTGTGCCTGACGAAGACCTGGAGGCTCTCTTCCTGCGCCACCCAACACCGGAACCGCCCCCCGGCAGCCGCCCCTGGAGAGTGTCTGACCCGCGCCCCTGACCGGCCCCGCCTTCGGGCTGTGGGCGGAGGGTGGAGGGGCGGGTGGTGGTGGGCGGGCTGGTGCTCTCCCGTGGGAGGGATCGCACGCTCGCCAGCCGTCGTGGGCGCCTTCATTATTTTCTTGTCTTTGTGGGTGCGACGTATACACATATATATATATATATATATATATATATATATATATATATATATATATATATATATATATATATGTATATATATATATATATATATATATGATTATATATATATATATATATGTATGTATATAAATTATATATATATATATACACACACATGCACACACACACACACACACAACACACACACACACACACACACACACACACACACACACACACACACACACATATAGCCACACCCACATACATACAAATCTGCACCAGAGACACGCACAGACACACACGCAAACACAGGAATTCAAGCCAAAGAACTAATCTTATTTTCCTTTTCTCCTGATTTCATTCCCTTGCTTCAGTCGGCTTCAGGAGAAAGTCGTGTCGTTTCATTCGGTTTAATTTGTCGGCAAAAATATTATAGATTTGTGAATAAGAAGTTCTGCACCGTATTGATTTATTTATTTATTTTTTTTTTTTTATTATTATTATTTTTTTTTTTTTTTTTTTTTGCGTTATTATAGGAACGTTTTTAAAGGTATTATTCCAAGCTTGAGTAACTTTCTCGTAAACGTGAAAAAAGAGAAGAATAGAAGGAAGAAGAAGAAGACCAGGAATAGATAGAGAGAGAGAATAGATAGAGAGAGAGAGAGAGAGAGAGAGAGAGAGAGAGAGAGAGAGAGAGAGAGAGAGGAGAGAGAGAGAGAGAGAGAGAGAGAGAGAGAGAATGAAAAGTGGCATTTTAGACTTTCCCGAAGGCACTTTAGGCATTCAGCTTATTAACGTTTTTAACTGATTTAGGCTTAGGCGAGCGAGGAAGAGAGGGAAGGGAGGAAGGAGGGAGGGGAGGAGGAAGGAGGAGGAGGAGGAGAAAGGTGGAGGAGGAGGAGGAGCGAGAGGAAGGAGGGAGGAGGAGGAGGGAGGCGAGAAGAAGGAGGAGGAGGAAGGGGCGAGAGGAAGGAGGGAGAGGAAGCGAGAGGAGGAGGGAGGAGGAGGGAGCGAAAGAAGGAGGGAAGGAGGAAGGAAGTAGGAGGAGGAGGGAGGGAAGAGGAGGAAGGAGGAGGAGGAAGAAGGAGGGGAGGAGGGAAGAGGAGGAGGGAAGGGCAGAAGAAGGAAGGAAGGCGAAAGGAAAGAGGAAGGAAGAAGGAGTTGAGTGGGAAAAAGCGTTCTCCCAGCGGCAGCAATCAAGAACAAGGTGAATTAATACCTCATTTTGCTTGAACAATAAAATTACCCGATGTTAGCCAAGCTCTCACTTTTCCTCCGCCTTCACCTCCTAAATGACAAAAAAAAAAAAAAAAAAAAAAGAAAAAAAAAAGTAATCGGAATAACAGTGAGATTGCAGATCGAAATGTTTAATCGGAGTGATTGTTGATACTGTCTTATCATCATCATCAATCATCATCATCATCACCATCACCCCTACCACCACTCCGCCACCGCCACCACCATCATCATTCATCAATTATCATCATCATTATCATCGTCATCATCATCATCATCACCACCGCCACTGTCACCACCATCCATCATTATCATCATCATTATCATCATCATTTATCATCGTCATCATCACCGCCACCACCACCACCACCGTCACCGCCACCACCATCATCATCATCATCATTATCAATCATCATCACCACCATCATCAACATTATTATCGATGAGACAATATTCCCAATTACCGTATTACTATCACCAATATCATAAAGGATAATAAAGGCCAAGAAAAAGATAGCGTATGACGAACATTTAATAAGACTTAAGAAAATGGAGTTTCTTAAAATGAAAATGGAAAATGACATTAAGGTTTGACGTTTATGAAGAGAGCGTCCCTGTCTGTCTTTTTTGTCTGTCATTCTGTTTATTTGTTGGTCTGTCTCTCTGTTTGGTATGTCTGTCTGTTTTTCTGTGTGTCGTGTCTGTGTGTCTGTCTGTCTCTCTCTCTCTCTCTCTCTCTCTCTCTCTCTCTCTCTCTCTCTCTCTCTCTCTCTCTCTCTCTCTCTCTCTCTCTCTCTCTCTCTCTCTTCTCTCTCTCTCTATCTATCTATCTATCGACTATCTATCTATCTATCTATCTATCTATCTACTTATCTATCTATCTATCAATCTACCTATCCCCATCGCTACGATCTAACCTAAAAAGAGGAAAAAAGTGAAAAATGAATATGCATAACAATACCTGCATTGCACAACAAATAAAAGTGTTCTTTTGTTAACACAGATAAGAACCGAGGTGTGATTTTTTAAAACAAAGAATAAAAAGATTGAATACAAAGGAAAAGTATTTTTGTTTATTTTTAGCGCTGTAAATAATGCTAAGTATGTGTGTCTGTGTTTGTGTTGTGTTGTTTGTTTGAGTGTTTTGTGTGTGTTTATTTGTGTGTGCGTTTATATGTGTGTTTGTGTGTGTGTGTGTGTGTGTGTGTGTGTGTGTGTGTGTGTTTGTGTGTGTGTGTGTGTGTGTTTTGTGGTGTGTGTTTAAGTGTTTTGTTTGTGTGTGTTGTGTGTTTGTGTGTAAGTGTTTGTATGTGTGTGTGTGTTTGTGTTGTTTGTGTGTATGTGTGTGTGTGTGTGTGCAGGTGTTTCTAATGTAAGTATGTATGCATCCACACATGCTGGTAGTTGATTGTAAAAATATATATGAGTTGTTTGTATGTCTGTATGTCTGTATGAGTCTTGCAACTATTCCGATTCTAGTGTTTAACGAAAGGCCTTCATTATCTACGCGTTCTGTGCCAATATGTATATTGCAAAAGACAAAAATGGCGCATATATAATCATTTTTGTTCTTTTTGTGTGTGACTTGTTGGCTCTAATTTTTATTATTGTAATCATCTTTTTTATTATGTCATTTAATTAATTAATTTATCATTATCTTATCATTATCATTATTTTATTATTATTATTATTATTATTATTATTATTATTATTATTATTACTACTACTACTACTACTACTATTATTATCTTATCATCATATCATTATCATTATTATCATAATCATTATAATCATTATCATCACCATCAGCGCATCATCATCACCATCATCACCATCACAATCACCTTTATTCGGAACACCATAGAGCTATCCGCCCTCTCCCTTCCTCTCTGACTTATGACTTGACTGAACGTGACTGAAGTGCAAAAGGGAAACGATGACGTCATGAACTATTACGGAGGTTACACTTCACAAATTCTGAACAAACTATTCACAATTCTATGTACCAAAAAGACAAAACAAGAAAAAAATGTGTTTGAACTGGAACTTCCAATTCTCATTTGTGTTTTGCTGGACACTTCACAAAATTCTGACAAAAAGACAAAACAAGGAAAAAAATGACAACAATTCTGAACAAAAAGACAAAACAAGAAAAAAAATGTGTTTGCTGGCGACACTTCACAAATTCTGAACAAAAAGACAAAACAAGAAAAAAAATGTGTTTGCTGGGACACTTCACAAATTCTGAACAAAAAGACAAAACAAGAAAAAAAATGTGTTTGCTGGACACTTCACAAATTCTGAACAAAAACAAAACAAGAAAAAAATGTGTTTGCTGGGACACTTCAACAAATTCTGAACAAAAAGACAAACAAGAAAAATGTGTTTTGGCTGGACACTTCACAAATTCTGAACAAAAAGACAAAAACAAGAAAAAAAATGTGTTTGCTGGGACACTTCACAAATTCTGAACAAAAACAAAACAAGAAAAAAAATGTGTTTGCTGGACACTTTCACAAATTCTGAACAAAAAGACAAAACAAGAAAAAAATGTGTGTTGCACACTTCACAAATTCTGAACAAAAAGACAAAACAAAGAAAAAAAAAAATGTTGTTTGCTGGGACACTTCACAAATTCTGAAACAAAAAGACAAAACAAGAAAAAAAATGTGTTTGCTGGGACACTTCACAAATTCTGAACAAAAAGGACAAAACACAAAAAAAAAATATGTGTTTGCTGGGACACTTCACAAATTCTGAACAAAAAGACAAAACAAGAAAAAAATTGTGTTTGCTGGGACACTTCACAAAATTCTGAAGACAAAAAGACAAAACAAGAAAAAAAAATGTGTTTGCTTGGGACACTTCACAAATTCTGAACAAAAAGACAGAAACAAGAAAAAAAATTGTGTTTGCTGGACACTTCACAAATTCTGAACAAAAAGACAAAACAAGAAAAAAATGTGTGTTCTGCGGGACCTTCACAAATTCTGACACAAAAAGACAAAACAGAAAAAAAATTGTTTTGCTGGACACTTCACAAATTCTGAACAAAAGGACAAAACAAGAAAAAAAATGTGTTTGCTGGGACACTTCACAAATTCTGAACAAAAAGACAAAACAAGAAAAAAAAATGTGTTTGCTGGGACACTTCACAAATTCTGAACAAAAAGACAAAACAAGAAAAAAATGTGTTTGCTGGGACACTTCACAAATTCTGAACAAAAAGACAAAACAAGAAAAAAAATGTGTTTGCTGGGACACTTCACAAATTCTGAACAAAAGACAAAACAGAAAAAAATTGTGTTTGCTGGGACACTTCACAAATTCTGAACAAAAAGACAAAACAAGAAAAAAAATGTGTTTGCTGGGACACTTCACAAATTCTGAACAAAAAGACAAAACAAGAAAAAAAATGTGTTTGCTGGGACACTTCACAAATTCTGAACAAAAAGACAAAACAAGAAAAAAAATTGTTTGCTGGGACACTTCACAAATTCTGAACAAAAGACAAAACAAGAAAAAAATTGTGTTTGCTGGACACTTTCACAAATTCTGAACAAAAAAAGACAAAACAAGAAAAAAAAATGTGTTTGCTGGACACTTCACAAATTCTGAACAAAAAGACAAAACAAGAAAAAATGTGTTTGCTGACAACAAATTCTGAACAAAAAAGACAAAACAAGAAAAAAACACTTCACAAATTCTGAACAAAAAGACAACAAGAAAAAAAATGTGTTTGCTGGGACACTTCACAAATTCTGAACAAAAAGACAAAACAAGAAAAAAAATTGTGTTTGCTGGGACACTTCACAAATTCTGAACAAAAAAGACAAAAGAAAAAAATGTTGTTTGCTGGGACACTTCACAAATTCTGACAAAAAGACAAAACAAGAAAAAAATGTGTTTGCTGGGACACTCACAAATTCTGAACAAAAAGACAAACAAGAAAAAAAAATGTGTTTGCTGCCGACACTTCACAAATTCTGAACAAAAAAAAGACAAAACAAAAAAAAATGTGTTTGCTGGGACACTTCACAATTCTGAACAAAAAGACAAAACAGAAAAAAATGTGTTTGCTGGGACACTTCACAAATTCTGAACAAAAAGACAAAACAAGAAAAAAAAAAACACTTCACAAATTACTGAACAAAAAGAGCAAAACAAGAAAAAAATGTGTTTTGCTGGGACACCTTCACAAATTCGAACAAAAAGACAAACAAGAAAAATGTGTTTGCTGGGACACTTACACAATTCTGAACAAAAAAGACAAAACAAAAAAAAATGTGTTTGCTGGACACTTCACAAAAATATCTGAAACCAAAAAGAACAAAACAAGAAAAAAAATGTGCGGGAGAACACTTCACAAATCTGAACAAAAAAGACAAAACAAGAAAAAAAATATCGTGTTTGCTGGGACACTTCACAAATTCTGAACAAAAAGACAAACAAGAAAAAAATGTGTTGCTGGGGACACTTCACAAATTCTGAACAAAAAGACAAAACAAGAAAAAAATGTGTTTGCTGGGACACTTCACAAATTCCTGAACAAAAGACAAAACAAGAAAAAAATGTGTTTGCTGGACACTTCAAAATTCTGAACAAAAAGACAAACAAGAAAAAAAATGTGTTTGCTGGGACACTTCACAAATTCTGAAACAAAAAGACAAACAAGAAAAAAAATGTGTTTGCTGGGACAACTTACAAATTCTGAAAAAAAAGACAAAACAAGAAAAAAAAATGTGTTTGCTGGACAACTTCACAAATTCTGCAAAAAGACAAAACAGAAAAAAAATGTGTTTGCTGGGACACTTCACAAATTCTGAACAAAAAGACAAAAACAAGAAAAAAATGTGTTGCTGGGGACACTTCACAAATTCTGAAACAAAAAGACAAACAAGAAAAAAAAAGTGTTTGCTGGGGACACTTCACAAATTCTGAACAAAAGACAAAACAAGAAAAAAAAATGTGTTTGCTGGGACACTTCACAAATTCTGAACAAAAAGACAAAACAAGAAAAAAAAATGTGTTTGCTGGGACACTTCACAAATTCTGAACAAAAAGACAAAACAAGAAAAAAAAATTGGTGTTGCTGGGACACTTCACAAATTCTGAACAAAAAGACAAACAAGAAAAAAGTGTTTGCTGGGACACTTCACAAATTCTGAACAAAAAGACAAAACAAGAAAAAAATGTGTTTGCTGGGACGCTTCACAAATTCTGAACAAAAAGACAAAACAAGAAAAAATGTGTTGCTGGACACTCACAAATCTGAAAAAAGACAAAA
>NW_020872726.1:515270-517770 GCF_003789085.1 Penaeus vannamei | reverse complement strand
CTCCCTTCTCTCCCCCTTCCCAAACCTTCCCTCTCCCCCCTCTCTCTCCCTCTTCCCCAAACCTTCCCTCCCCCCCCTCCATCTCTCTCCCTTCCCCAAACCTTCCCTCCCCCCCTCCCTCTCTCTCCCTTCCCTAAACCCTCCCTCTCCCCCCTCTCTCTCTCCCTTCCCTAAACCCTTCCTCTCCCCCCCCCCTCCATTCTCTCCCTTCCCAAATCTTCCCTCTCCCCCCTCTCTCTCCCCCTTCCTCATCCCCCTCCCTCTCCCCTCCATCTCTCTCCCTCCCCCTCCAAACCTTCTCCCCTCCATCTCTCCCCCTTCCCCAAACCCTCCCTCTCCCTCCTCCCAACCTCCCTCTCCCCCCCTCTCCCCCTCCCTCTCTCCCCCTTCCCCAAATCTTCCCTCCCCCTCCCTCTCTCCCCCTTCCCCCTTCCCTCCCTCCTCCCTCTCTCTCCCTTCCTAAACCCTCCCTCTTCCCCCCCCCCTCCATCTCTCCCCTTCCCCAAAACCCTCCCTCTCTCCCCCCCAAATTTCCCTTTCCCCCCTCCCTCTCTCCCCCTTCCCCAACCTTCCCTCCCTCCTCCCTCTCTCCCCTTCCCTAAACCTCCCTCTCCCCCCCCCTCCATCTCTCCCCCTTCCCCAAACCCTCCCTCTCTCCCCCTTCCCCACCTTCCCTCTCCCCCTCTCTCTCCCCCTTCCCCAACCCCTCCCTCGACCCATATGTCTGAGAACCTCCCAACCTGTCCTAGGCCTTCATTATGTGTTATAAATGACTAAGACTCAGAGGCTCCGAGATGGTGCGCTGAAGTGCTAATACAGTTCTTTTTTTTGAAGACATCATTCTCGTGGGATTTTTGGTTTTCATGTTTTTTAATTTTTTTCTTCTGTTCATTGCTTCTGTTTTGTTTTTGTTTTTTTTTTTTTTTTTCTCTCTTTCTCTCTCTTTCTCTCTCTCTGTCTCTTTCTCTCTCTTTCTCTCTCTTTCTCTCTCTTTCTCTCTCTTTCTCTTTCTCTTTCTCTTTCTCTCTCTCTCTCTCTCTCTCTCTCTCTCTCTCTCTCTCTCTCTCTCTCTCTCTCTCTCTCTCTCTCTCTCTCTCTCTCTCTCTCTCTCTCTCTCTCTCTCTCTCTCTCTCTTCTCTCTCTCTCCCTCCCTCAGCATCACCATTAATTTTCTCTCTTCTTCGGATTACACTCCCTCTTTGACGATAATTGCCGTACTAATGACTTCAGATCCTTGTAGAAGATAACGCTTGAGAAATGCTCCTTTTTTAGTCTCATTTTTCTTCTTTTTATTCTTCTTCCATTTTTTTTTTTGGGGGGGGGAGGGGTCGTTTGCCTTTTCCCCCTTTCTTTCTTCTACTCCCTGTTATTCTGCTCATTTCTCTTCTCGACTCTCTCTCTCTCTCTCTCTCTCTCTTCTCTCTCTCTCTCTCTCTCTCTCTCTCTCTCTCTCTCTCTCTCTCTCTCTCTCTCTCTCTCTCTCTCTCTCTCTCTCTCTCTCTCTCTCTCTCTCTCTGTCTCTCTCTATCTTGTCTCTCTCTGTCTGTCTCTCTCTCTCTCTCTCTTCTCTCTCTCTCTCTCTCTCTCTCTCTCTCTCTCTCTCTCTCTCTCTCTCTCTCTCTTTCTCTCTCTCTCTCTCTTCTCTCTTTCTCCTCGTCCTCTTTCTCTTTCTCTTCCTTTATCCCTGTCCCCTCCTCGTAACTCTACCTCTTCTATCAACAGTGATTTGTCACTGTCATCTTACGAATCCAAAAATTTTCTATCTGTGATTTTTCTTTCTTTCTTTCTTTCCCTCTTCAATTTTAATTTATATTTTTTTACATTCCCTTCCTCCTTCCCTTCCCCCTTCCTCTTTTTTTTATTCCTCTTCTTATTTCCTTCTTTCTTTTTTCTAATCCTTCTCCTCCCCTCCTCCTCCTTCTTCTCCTTCTTCTTCTTTTTTCTTCTTCTTCTTCTTCTTCTTCTTCTTCTTCTTCTTCTTCTCTCTTCTTCTTCTTCTTCTTCTTCTTCTTTCCTTCTTCTTCTTCTTCTTCTTCTTCTTCTTTCTTCTTCTCCTTATTCTCCTCCTTTCTCTCCTCCTTCTCCTCCTCCTCCTCCTCCTCCTTTTCTTCTTCTCCATTTCCCGCCTTCTTCTTCCCTTCCCCTTCTTTCCTCTTTCTCCTCCTCCTTCTTCTTCTCCATTTATTTGATGATCATGATTGATCAGTCCAAGACGTCACGCTTGAATTTTGTTTTGCGTTTATTCAAATTTTGTTTACAGTCATGCAGTAAGATACATTTGATAACTTCGTGCATAATTCAGTGTCAATTGAGTAAGCAATACCGCAATTCGTGATTTTTATCTTTATTCTTTATCTTGTTTTCTTTTTGCTCATCTTCCTGTTCTTTCCTCTCCTTCTACTCCTCCTTTATCTGTTCTTCCTCCTCTTCCTCTTTGTTCTCTTTTCTTTCTTTTCATGTTGCCTCTTCTCCTCCTCCTGATCGTTCTCAGCCTTCTTTT
>NW_020872726.1:507562-509496 GCF_003789085.1 Penaeus vannamei | reverse complement strand
GAGTTTTTAAAATGATTATTCAATACTTCCTCATGAATCTCATATTGTTCTTTGTTCTTTATACGTATATTGCTGTCTAACTTTTTCTTACGTTTTCTGTCAAATAGTTGGTGGCTGTGCAAACAGAACTCTAGACTCAAAAAAGATGAGGATTTGATGGAGTTCTCACGCATTGACGTACACCATATCCGTTAATACCTGATCTATTCAACATCTCATAGCACGTATACCTCACTATTACGCATTTATATACCTTCTAACTCTCCATCATTACATTAACTATATCAGTATATGATATATATATATATATATATATATATAATTATACGGGTCAATCTCCCCCAAACTACCTTGAACCGCATTACTCCTCTTGTTCTCTTTTCCTTCTTTTCCTCCCTCCTCTCTCCCTCCCTCTTCCCTTCCTCTCCTCGCCTCTCTCTCTCCTCTTTCCCTCTCTCTTTCCTCCTCTCCCTCTCTCCTCCTCTCTCTGTCTACCTTAATTTTTCCCTCCTCCTCGCCCGTCTCTTCCCCTTCTTTCCTACCTCCTCTCTCTCTTCCTTCCTTCCCTCATTCCTCCCTTCATCTCCTCGCCCTCTTCTCTCTCTCTCCTCCTCTCTACTTCCCTTCTTCCCTCCCTCCTCCCTCCACCTTCTCACTCCTCGCCTCTCTCTCCTCGCTCCTTCCCTCCCTCCACTCCTCGCCTCTCTCTCCTCCCTCTCTCACTCCTCGCCCTCTCTCCTCCTTCCCTCCCTCCCACTCTCGCCCTCCTCCATCTCCTCGCCTGTCTCTCCTCCCTTCCACTCCTCGCTCTCCCTCCATCTCCTTGCCCTCTCTCTCCTCTCTCCTCATTCCCTCCTTCCCTCCTCTCCTCTCTCGCCTCTCCCATCCCTCCTCCTTCCTTTCCTCCTCTCCATATCCCTCTACTTCCCTTCTTCCCTCCCTCTCTTCCTTCCCCTTCCCCTCCCTCTCCCTCCAACTCCTTCGCACTCTCTCTCCTCCCTCCTCATTCCCTCCTTCCTCCCTCCCATCCTCACCGTCTCTTCACCTCTCCGCCCTTCTCACCCTCCTCGCCTCTCTCTCCCTCCCTGGCCTCCTCTCTCCCTCCACTCCTGCTCCTCTCCTCCGGATGCACCTCGACACGGCAGCTTCCTTCCACCTCCTCTGCCGGGCCTGTCCCTCTTCCTCCGCCTCTTCGCAGTCTCATCCAACCACAAGGTCAACCTCTGACCTCATGACCCTGAATGGCTCACCCTCCCAACCCCCTGCCGTTTCTCTCTCCGTTTGTCTGTCTCTGTTTTTTGTCTCGGTATCTGTCTCACTGTCTCTGTCCCTCTCTCTCTCTCCATCGATCAACCTCTCTCTCTCTCTTTTCTCTCTATCGTCAACTCTCTCTCTCTCTCTCTCTCTCCTATCTCTCTCCTCTCTCTTCTCTCTCTCTCTCTCTCTCTCTCTCTATCTCTTCTCTCTCCCTATCTATCTATCTATCTATCTATCTATCTCGCTCTCTCTTTCTCTCTCTCTCTCTCTCAATGTTACTGCTGCTGCTGCTGTTATATGGTGTTATTGCTTCTGTTATTAATTCAATCATTAACACCATCAGCATTTCATTATATAGAGAGGGAAACTAATTCTCGGAAAAGTAACATATAGAACCTCGGTAACTCCTTATCCCGCAATTAATATTACTCTGTCATATAGTTCCATTACAACCAACACTTCTCAGTCTCTCACTCCTGTTGAAGAGAAAATACTCGACCATTGTTCATTCTCTTCAAAAGTCGACGTTTCCTTGATGTGCAAATTGACTTAGCAACCTGCATTTTGTGGGTAAATTTGCGGCAATGTTGCTAACTCTCTCGCCATGAGTAAGGGGGTGTCCGATCCATCTCGAGGAGCTAATGGGCGGATCTCGAGGGTTAATGGGCGTGTGTTTT
>NW_020872726.1:490062-497562 GCF_003789085.1 Penaeus vannamei | reverse complement strand
AGCGTGATCCCGTCTCGAAAAACCCCGTCTCGAGCGTGCTCAAAACCCCGGTCTCGAGCGTGTTTCAAACCCCGTCTCGAGCGTGTTCTCAAACCCCGTCTCGAGCGTGTTCAAACCCCCGTCTCGAGCGTGTTTCAAACCCCGTCTCGGCGTGTTAAAAACCCGTCTCGAGCGTGTTTCAACCCCGTCTCGAGCGTGTCTCAAACCCGTCTCGAGCGTGTCTCAAACCCCGTCTCGCGTGTTTCAAACCCCGTCTCGAGCGTGCTTTCAACCCCGTCTCGAGCGTGTTTCAAAACCCCGTCTCGAGCGTCTCGATCTCAACCCCGTCTCAGCGTGTTTCAAACCCCGTCTCGAGCGTCAAACCCCGTCTCGAGCGTGTTTCAAACCCCGTCTCGAGCGTGTTCTCAAAACCCCGTCTCCGAGCGTGTTTCAAACCCCGTCTCGAGCGTGTTTCAAACCCCGTCTCGAGCGTGTTTCAAACCCTGTCTCGAAGCTTTATTCACTTAACAGGACTCCGGACCGCGTTCGTGTAACCGTGTGTTTACGTGCGGATTCATATGCACGGGGAGTGTGTTTATTTATGGTTTTGATCCTTCGAGGTCGCGTTGCAACTTGCCCAGTTAGGATGACCTTTTTTTTATAGGCTTCAAGTGTCCTTCTTGCCGCGTTTTCCGAGCTTGTCCTCAACGCGCCTCCTCCCAAGAAGGCCTAGCATGAAGCAGCAGCTGTATAATGAGACTCTCGTTAAGCTCTACCATATATCTTTTTTTTTCTATAAACCGTCCTTGTTGTGCAATAATGGAACCTCGGCTCGGGTCTTTAATGAGCGCAGGTCATTAAAATAAGATTAAGACGCTCGGACTTAGAGTTTTAGATGAGTTTTTTTTCTTCCCTTTCTTATTTTCCTTTCTGTTGAGACAAAAAAACATTCGATTTTTTAAAAAGGAGGAATGAGAGGACTCGAGTAGCCCCGGAATTCGCGCGTCTGAGGAGCTGCGTGAGATGACCTAGAAGAAAGAGGAGGGAGGTGAGGGGGGGGGGGGGTAGGGGTCCCGCCCGCGCCCGCCCGTCCGCCTTGGGACACCGTGGCATTCCCGCTGGGGTCGAGAGGGCGGGCCGAGGGAGGCGGGGCCCTTGCTTGCTCTTCCCAACTTTATTTTCGTCTTCGTTTCACTGGGAACTGTTATCTTTACCGCTGTTTTTTTTTTTTTTTTTTTTTTTTTTTTTTGGGGGGGGGGGTGTTGCAGTTATTTTATTTGTGTTGTTGACTGGTTTGTTTATGTTTTGCTTGCTCATTTCTCTCTCAGGACTTTATTCCTCTTCTTGGTCCTCTTCGTTCTTTCTTCCTTCCGATCTTTTACTCCTCCTTCCCTTCCTCCTCTTTTCCGTTTCCACTTCTTTTTTTTCACCTTCTCCCCATCACCTATCCTTCCTCCAATCACCTCCTCCTTTACTCCTCCACCAACACCTTCCTTCCCCACCATCTTCCTTCCTCCTTTCTTCCTTCACTGCCTCCTTCTCTCGTCCCCCCCCCCCCCTCCACCTTCTCTCTTTCTTCCACCGCCTGCTCCTTTCCTTCCTTCCACGTCCACATCCACCACCACCACTACCTCTTCCCCCTGCTCCTCCTCATCTCTCCTCCTCCTCTCCTCCTCCTCCCCTTCCTCCTCCTCCTCCTCCTCCTCCTCCTCTCCTCCTCCTCCTCCTCCTCCTCCTCCTCCTCCTCTCCTCCTCCTCCTGCCTCCTCCTCCTCCTCCTCCTCCTTCCTCCTCCTCCTCCTCTCCTCCTCCTCCTCCTCCTCCTCCAGCGAAGGCAAACAAGGCAGGGCGTGTGATTACCATGCGAAGAAAACGAGAGGGGAAGAGGGGGAGAAGGATGTAGGAGAAGGAGAAGAGAGAAGAAGAGTAGGAGGAAAGGGAAGAGGGAGAGGGAGAAAGAGTAGGAGGAAAGGGAAGATGAAGAGAAAGAGAGTGGAGGGAAGGGGGAAAACAGAGAAGGGAGAGGAGGAAAGGGAAGAGGGAGAGGGAGAAAGGGTGGAGGAAAGGGAAGATGAAGAGAGAAAGAGAGTGTAGGAAGCGGGAAAGAAAGAGAAAGGGAAACAGAGAAGGGAGGGAGGAGAGGGAGGAAGAAGAGAAGAGGGAGAGGGAGAAAGGGTGGGAGGAAAGGGGAAGATGAAGAGAGAAAAGAAAAGTGGAAGGAAGGGGAAAAGAAGAGAGAAGGGGAAAACAGAGAAGGGAGAGGAGGAAAAAGAGGGAGGAAAGAAGAGAGAAGAGGGAAGGGAGAAAGGGTGGGGGAAAAGGAAGATGAAAGAAGAAAGAGAGTGTAGGAAGGGGGAAAAAGAGAAAGGGGAAATCAGAGAAGGGAGAGGGGAGAGAAGGGAAGGAAAGGGTGGGAGGAAAGGGGAAGATGAATAGAGAAAGAGAGTGTAGGAAGCGGGAAAAAGAAAGAGAAAGGGGAAAAACAGAGAAGGGAGAGGAGGAAAGAGAGGAAGAGAGAGAAGAGGGATGAGGAAAGGGAAGAGAGAAAGAGAGTGTAGGAAGCGGGAAAAGAGAGAGAAAGGGGAAATCAGAGAAGGGAGAGGAGGAAAGGAGAGAAGGAGATGAGGAAGAGGAGGAGGAAAGAAGAGGGAAGAGAGAGAAGAGGGGATGAGGAAAAGCGTTGGTGAGAGGAAGATGCATTAAATATCAGAGTAACAGTTCACGGCGCTCCTTGCAAGACCAGTTGCAGAAGGACGCAGTTATTCCTTTTGTCAACAGTGCTGTTTTGGTAATTATTATTATCATTGTGGGTGTTTCCTTTTGGGGATTTTTATTGTTATTGTCTCCAGTCTTTTTTGGTATCGTTGGTTGTGTCATTATTTACCACCATTATCATATTCTTATTTTTATGTTGATGTTTATATTGATATTTATCATTCATATTAGTCGTTCAGCATTGATTCATCATTTTATTGTTATTATATTTATGTTTTCTTTGTTGTTGTTATTTCAATCTTTGGTTGTTTGTTTGTTGTTTAAACTACGGTTAATAATTTTTATTACTCTTATTATTATTGTAATTTCATCATCCATCAAAATTGTTCATGTGATCATCAACATTCTCTTCATCAATCATTATTTATTATTATTATTTATTATTATTATTATATTATTATTATAATTATTCATATTATTATTTTGTTATTTATTATTATTTAATTATTATTATTATTATTATTATTATTAATTATTATTATTATTATCATTATTATATTATTATTATTATTATATTATTATAATTATTATCTTTATTATATTATTATATTATTATCCTTATTATTATTGATATTATTATATATTATTATATTATTATTATTATTATTCATTAATATTATTGTTTATTAGAATATTATTATATTATTATTATATATCTTATTATGTTTATTATTATTATTATATTACTTATTAATTATATATTATTAATTATATTTATTATTATTAATTTTTATTATTGTATATTATTATTTATTATTAATTATTATTATTATTACTATTATCATTTATTTATTATTGTTATTATATATTATTATTATTATTATTATTATTATGTATTATTATTATTATTATTATTATTATTGTTTTATTATTATCATTATTATTATTAATTATTATTATCATTATCATTATTCATATTTACTATCGTTATCATTAGCAGTGTGTATCATTATTTCCATCATTATTATGTTGTTGTTATTTTCAAGTTATTATCATCGTTATTGTTATTATCATTTATATCATCACCATCGTCATCATATTCATCATCATCATCATTACTTTTACGATTTCCGCAACCATTACCATTATCACTGTCATCATTATCACTGCTTTCACTACCATTATCATTAGCACTTACGTTAATGCATCCATTAATTTCCTTATCGCAGTTTTAATCTCTTATTAACGTATTTTTTTCTCTCTCTCTCCGTAGGTATGTACACTTTGTAATGTCTGGAAGATGCAAGTACTGGGTAAGTTGTATGTTTCTAAGATGTATTAATTTATTTTTTTGTGTGGGTAGCGTCCAAAACATCTAAATGTGTTTCTTCTTCTTCTTCTTCTTCTTCTTCTTTTTCTTCTTCTTCTTCTTCTTCTTCTTCTTCTTCTTCTTCTTCTTCTTTTGTGAATTGTATTTTTGCTTTTATCTTCAGTTCGCTTTATTTTGTTTTAATTCATTTTCCTTTTAATCTATTCCTTTTATTATTATTTGTCTAATGGTGTACATAGGCGGTGTACTGTGTCTACCTCTTTGACACGTCTGTTTGTATAACAATATATTGATCTCTCATCATATGCTTACTTCAGTGTTGTAAAATCGAATTGGCCAAACAGTGGTTCATGCTGCATCCTATCTTAAACTAAGGCAGTCGATTCAGCCCCTTTTCCTCAGCGATAGACCGATAGACCCTCAATAGCGATAGACCCTCAGCGATAGACCCTAAACAATAGACCCTCATCCATAGACCCTCAGCGATAGACCCTCAGCGATAGACCCTCATCCATAGACCCTCAACATAGGACTTCCATAGACCCTCAAATAGCCTCCAACAATAGGACCCTTCAGCGAGAGCCCTCAGCGATAGACCCTCAACCTGATGACTTCATCCATAGCGGGACCCTCAGATAGATAAGACCCTCAACAATAGACTTTCAACCTTCCCCTCATCTCATCCCCAACAATCTCAGTTTTTTTTTCTCTCGTTTTCTCTCTTTTTCGCTTTCTTTATCTCTTTCTCTCCTTTGCTCTTTCTTTTTTCTCGTTTTCTCTCTTTCGCTTTCTTCTCTTTCTCTCTTTCGCTTTTCTTTTTCTCTTCTCTCTCTCTCTTTCGCTTTCTTTTCTTCTTTCTGTCTTTCGCTTTCTTTTTCTTTCTCTCTCTCTCCCTCTCTCTCCCTTTACCCTCCCTCCCTTTTCCCCTCATCCTTCTTCCCTTCCTCATCTCTCCCTTTCCTCTTGCCATTCCCTTTCCCTCTCTCCCCTCTTACCTCCCCCCTCCTTTCCTCATCTCTCCCCCTCTTTCCCTCCCTCCCTCCTTGCTCATGCCTCCCTCCTCCTCTTACCCTTTTACCCTCCCCCCTCTTCTCATCTCTCCCCCTCCTTTCCTCATCTCTCCCCCTCTTCCCTCCCTCCTCCCCGCTCATGCTTCCCTCCCTCCCTCCCTCCCTCCCTCTCTCCCTCTTCCCCCTTCCTCCCTCTCTCCCCAACTAATGACCCCAACGAGAGGACTCCGGAGTGTCTGCCCCCCCCCCCCATCCAATACCCCACCCCACCCCATCCCCCGCTCATGTAGGTGGTGGGCTGATATTGCGATAAGTCCCTTTTTATTAATGGTGTTGTGCAGGGTGGGGGCGGGGGGCGGGTGGGGGGGGGGGGTCTTCGTGTATTGTATTTGCGTACTGTATTTGTATTGTATGAATCGCCGGCTCCTAATCACCTGAGAGGTCGGGGATGAATGCATTGTTAGCGGTTGAAAGTGTAGTTGTAGAAGGGGGGAGGAAGGGGGAAGGTGAGGGGGAGGGGTCTTATAGCTTGGAAGCGGGAATGAGTGTATTGTATTTATGTGTCGTGTGTGTGTTGTGAAATGTAGAATTGGCTCTGGTATGAATCGTCTGTCTGTTGTATGAATCGATTGTATGATGTTATCGTTGGCTCTGTTGTATGAATCGTTGGCTCTGTTGTATGAATCGTTGCTCTGTTGTATGAATGAATCGTTGGCTCTGTTGTATGAATCGTTGGCTCATGATCGCTAAAGAGAAAGGGAAGAAAATGTTTTTTTTTTTTTACACGCGGACTCTGTGCATACCTACTGTATGAGAGGTGTTGTATTTGTATTGTATTAACCGCTGAGAGAGAGAGAGCGAGAGAGAGAGAGAGAGAGAAGAGAGAGAGAGAGAGAGAGCAGAGAGAGAGAAGAGAGGAGAGCGAGAGAGAGAGAGAGAGAGAGAGAGAGAGAGAGAGAGAGGAGAAGAGAGAGAGAGAGAGGAGAGAAGAGGAAAAGAAAGAAAGAAGAAAGAGAAAAGAAAGAAAGAAAAAAAGACAGAGAAAGAAAGAAAAAAAAGAAGAGAGAAAGAAAAAGAAGAAAAGAGAGAGAGAAAAAAGAGGAGATAGAGAGAGAGAGAGAATGAAGAGAGAGAAGAGAGAGAGAAAAAAAAAAAAGAAAGAGAGAGAGACAGACAGACAGACAGAGACAAAGACAGAGAAAAAAGAAAGAAAATCAAACCATTAATATCGACTGGGAGAAATCTTACCCCTCCTAGGCGAGAATCTGTACACTGTATCTGTACTGTATCCGCGTTGTATCGACCGGCGATTCCTGCTGCAGGAGGGAGGAATCTCTCTGCAATTGGCGAGCGCGTAGTTGCTATTTGCACAGGCGAATCCTGGCGTTGCGTTAGCTGGCGTGATTGATGCGTCAGGTACTGTGATTGTAGCTGCCACAGGGTAAACACAGGGTCATATTGCACCCTCTCTCTCTCGCCTCCCGGGTTCTCCCCTTTCTTCGGTTCGTCTGTTCGGGTCTCCTAATTTCTTCCTCCCTTTTGTGTGTCTGCGTTTGTTCTGTTTTTTTTTCTTTCTTACTTTCTCTTTTTTTTTTTTTTTTTTTTTTTTGTCTGTCTCTTTTATTTTGTTATCGCTCTCTTTTTCTTTCTGTCGTGGTTAGTTTCTTTCCCTCTCTCTCTCTTTTTTCTGTCGTTCTTAATTTCTTTTCCCTTCCTCTTTCTTTCACTTTTAGTCTCAATTTCTTTTCCTTCTTTCGTTCTCGAAATCCTCTCTCTCTCTCTCTCTCTCTCTTCTCTCTCTCTCTCTCTCTCTCTCTCTCTCTCTCTCTCTCTCTCTCTCTCTTCTCTCTCTCTCTCTCTCTCTCTCTCTCTTCTCTCTTTCCTCTCTTTCCTCTCTTTCCTCTCTTTCCTCTCTTTCTCTCTCTTCCCCTCTCCTCTTCCCTCTCCCTCCTCCCTCCCCAGCCCCTCTCTTCTCTCTCTCTCTCTCTGTCTCTCTCTCTCTTCTCTCTCTCTCTCTCTCTCTCTCTCTCTCTCTCTCTCTCTCTCTCTCTCTCTCTCTCTCTCTCTCTTCTCTCTCTCTCTCTCTCTCTCCTCTCTCTTCTCTCTCTCTCTCCTCTCTCCTCCCTCCCCCCCCCTCCCTCCGAGCCCACTCTCTGTCTATTATATCTATCTATCTATTTATCTATTTATCTATTTATCTATCTATTTATCTATCTATCTATCTCTCCCTCCCTCCCCCCCCCCTCACTCTGGAAGGAAATCCATCTGGCAACTCGGAGGCACAAAAGCAGTCTGTCTCGCGCCACAACCCAGTGCCTTCACCGCCTTCCTTTTTATGCCGATTTTACCCTCTCTTATCGCTTAATAAACCTGTATCATGAAAGAGCTTGTCTAGAACTTTATTTGAATATTAGAACCTTTCCTCTTCGCCCCCCCCCCTCTCTCTCTCCCTACCTCTCTTTCCTCC
>NW_020872726.1:482562-485062 GCF_003789085.1 Penaeus vannamei | reverse complement strand
GAGACAGACATACAGAAACAGAGAAAAGAGAGAGACAGACAGAAACAGACAGAAACAGAGACAAAGAGAGAGTCAGCCAAACAGACAGACAGACAGACAGAGATGATCTTCTTAATATTAGCTCGAAGGGATAGCCTAACCACGGGGCTCCTCTAGCGTGTGAAACAGAAAACAGACAGAGACAGAGACCAAGAGAGAGACAGACAGACAGAAAACAGACAAGACAGAGAGAGACAGACAGACAGAAACAGACAGAGACAGAGACAAAGAGAGAGACAGACAAACAGACAGAAACAGAGCAAGAGAGAGAGCCAGACAGACAAACAGACAGACAGACAGACAGAGACAGAGTGAGAAAGACAGACAGGCAGACAGACAGAAACAAAGAGAGAGCCAGACAGACAGAAACAGCCAGAAACAGAGACAAAGAGAAAGACAGACAGAACAGACAGAAACAGAGACAAAGAGAGAGACAGACAGAAACAGACAGAAACAGAGACAAAGAGAGAGCCAGCCAAACAGACAGACAGACAGACAGAGATGAGCTTCTTAATATTAGCTCGAAGGGGAAGCCTAACCACGGGGCTCCTCTAGCGTGTGAAACAGAAACAGACAGAGACAGAGACAAAGAGAGAGACAGACAGACAGAAACAGAAACAGAGACAAAGAGAAAGACAGACAGACAGAAACAGACAGAGACAGAGACAAAGAGAGAGACAGACAAACAGACAGAAAACAGAGCAAGAGAGAGAGAGCCAGACAGACAGACAGACAGACAGAGACAGAGAGAGAAAGACAGACAGGCAGACAGACAGAAACAAAGAGAGAGCCAGACAGACAGAAACAGCCAGAAACAGAGACAAAGAGAAAGACAAACAGAAACAGCCAGAAACAGAGACAAAGAGAAAGACAGACAGAAACAGAGACAAAGAGAGAGCCAGCCAAACAGACAGACAGACAGACAGAGATGATTCTTCTTAATATTAGCTCGAAGGGGAAGCCTAACCACGGGGGGCCTCCTCCTAGCGTGTGAGAACAGAAACAGACAGAGACAGAGACACAGAGAGAGACAGACAGACAGAACAAAACAGAGACAAGAGAAAGACAGACAGACAGAAACAGACAGAGACAGAGACAAAGAGAGAGACAGACAACAGACAGAAACAGAGCAAGAGAGAGAGAGCCAGACAGACAGACAGACAGACAGAGACAGAGAGAGAAAGACAGACAGGCAGACAGACAGAAACAAAGAGAGAGCCAGACAGACAGAAACAGCCAGAAAAACAGAGACAAAGAGAAGCAGAACAGACAGACAACAGCCAAAACAGAGGACAAAGAGAAAGACAGACAGAAACATGAGACAAAGAGATCGCCAGACGCAAGGACAGACAGACAGACAGAGATGAGCTTCTTAAAAATACCTAGCTTTCAGAAGGGATAGCCTAACCGCGGGGCTCCTCCAGCGTGTGAATGTCCAAGACGGAGGAGTATGGAGATGAGGACGAGGGCTGGAGGCTGTGCATGATGCTGAAGGTCAGTGGCTGCTAGAAAAATGTCATGCACCACAGCCAGGGTACGAGTAAGTGGAAGGAGGGAGAAATGGAATGGGTGATAAATGAGGAGGAGGAGGAGATGGGGGATGATGGGGAGAAGCGTGGGAGAGAGGGAGGAATGGTGTTGATGGTGTGGAGTTTGTGTTGGCGATGTGGTGGATGGTGGTGATGGTGATGATGATGAAGAGGAGGAGGAAGAAGGAATGAATACATAATAAAAGATGACGTTAGGAAGATGGAAACAGAAGAATGATTAAGAAGAGAGGCATTTGTACAATTAAGAAAAGGGGAGAATAAAAAGGAAAAGGAAAAGAGAAAAAGAAGAAGAAAATTCCGTCAAAGGTCGCCTGAAAATCATTCATGGCGCGATGGAGAGTGGAGGGGGGGAGGAAGGGGGGGAATGGGAGGGGATAAGGGAGGGGGTCAATGAGGACGAGGGAGGGGCATGGGAGAGGGGGAGGGGGGCATCGGGAGAGGGGGAGGGACGGCGGGATTTCGTTGCTGGATCAGTCTTTCAGTACCTGTTTAGCAGCACTAACGTAGGTCCGTGCTCACGCCCAACCCCCCCTCCCCCACCAAGCGCACAAATCCTACGCCGCTCACTCACAACCCACCCCCTCTTTCCTCCTTTTTCTCTCTCTCTCTTTCTCCCATATCCTCCTACTCTCTACTCATGGGCTCTTTCTTCTTTTTCTCTTTCGTCTGCCTCGTCTTTGACGGTAAAAATCAATTTTTTCGCGAATAATATTTTATGTTTATTTTATTGTGGATGTCGCTCTTTGTGGTGTGTTTTCTCGTCTGTTTCGGCTCTCTCTCTCTCTCCCTTCTCTCTCTCTCTCTCTCTCTTCTCTCTCTCATCTCTTCTCTCCTCTCTCTCTCTCTCACTCTATCATCTCTCTCCTCATTCTCTCTTGTCTTCCTCTCTCGTGCTCTCCTCATCTCTATCT
>NW_020872726.1:478702-481035 GCF_003789085.1 Penaeus vannamei | reverse complement strand
CAAAATAAACAAACAAAACAGCAGACACACAACAAATAAACAAACCAAACACAAACAGACCACAAACAACAAATAAACAAACAAAAAACAGACACAAACACAATAAACAAACAAACAGAACAGACACAAACACAAAATAAACAAACAAAAAACAGACAACACAAACACAATAATATAACAAAAACAAAACAACACAACCACACACACAAATAAACAAACAAACAAACAGACACAAACACACATAAACAAACAAACAAACAAACAAAACACAACAAACAAACAAACAGACACACACAAATAAACAAACAAACAAACAGACACAAACACAAACAAACAAACAAAACAAACAAACCAAACACAAATAAACAAACAAACAAACAGACACACACACAAATAAACAAACAAACAAACAGACACACACAAAATAAACAAACAAACAAACAGACACAAACACAAATAAACAAACAACAACACAGACACACACAAATAAACAAACAAACAACAAAACAACACAAAATAAACAAACAAAACAAGAGACACACACAAATAAACAAACAAACAAACAGACACAACACAAATAAACAAACAAACAAAACAGACACACACACAAATAAAACAAAACAAACAACACACAAACACAAATAAACAACAAACAAGCAGACACCACACAAATAAACAAACAAACAAACAGACACAAACAGTAAAAACAAACAACAAACAGACACAAACAACAAATAAACAAACAAACAAACAGACACAAACACAAAACAAACAAAACAAACAAACAGACACAAACACAAATAAACAAACAAACAAACAGACACAAACACAAATAAACAAACAAACAAAGCAGACACACACACAAATAAACAAACAAACAAACAGACACAAACACAAATAAACAAACAAACAAACAGACACAAACACAAATAAACAAACAAACACACAAACACAAATAAACAAAAAAACAAGCAGACACAAACACAAATAAAACAAACAAACAACACAGACACAAACAAACAAATAACAAACAAACAAACAGACACAGACACACAAAAAACAAACAAACAAACAAACAGACACAAACACAAATAAACAAAAACAAACAAACAGACACAAAACACAAATAAACAAACAAACAAACAACACAAACACAAATAAAAAAACCAAACAAAAACACAAACACAAATAAAACAAACAAACAACAGACACAAACACAAATAAACAAACAAACAAGCAGACACAAACACAAATAAACAAACAAACAAACAGACACAAACACAAATAAACAAACAAACAAACAGACACAACACAAATAAACAAACAAACAAACAGACACAAAACACAAATAAACAAACAAACAACAGAACACACACAAATAAAACAAACAAACAAGCAGACACACACAAATAAACAAACAAACAAACAGACACAAACACAAATAAACAAACAAACAAACAGACACAAACACAAATAAACAAACAAACAGACACAACACAAACAACAAATAAACAAACAAACAAAACAGACACAAAACACAAATAAAACAAACAAACAAACAGCAGACACACACACAAAAATAAACAAACAAACAAACAGACACAACAACGAAATAAACAAACAAAAACAAACACAGGACACAAACACAAATAAACAAACAAACAACAGACACAAACACAAATAAAACAAACAAACAAACAGACACACACACAAATAAAACAAACAAACAACAGACACAAACACAAATAAACAACAAACAAACAAAACAGACACAAACACAAATAAACAAACAAACAACAGACACAAACACACAAAAAAACAAACAAATAAACAACAACACAAACACAAATAAACAAACAAACAAACAGACACAAACACAAATAAACAAACAAACAAACAGACACAAACACAAATAAAAAACAAAGACAAACACAGACACACACACAAATAAACAAACAAACAAACAAACAGCAGACACACACACAAATAAACAAACAAACAAACAAAAAGCAGACACACACACAAATAAACAAACAAACAAACAGACACAAACACAAATAAATAAACAAACAAACAGACACACACACAAATAAACAAACAAACAAACAAACAAGCAGACACACACACAAATAAACAAACAAACAAACAGAACCAACAGACACACACACAATAAACAAAACAAAACAAACAGACCACAAAACACAAATAAATAAACAAACAAACAGACACACACACAAATAAACAAACAAACAAACAAACAAGCACAGACACAAACACAAATAACAAACAAAACAAACAGACACACACACAAATAAACAAACAAACAAACAACA
>NW_020872726.1:471202-473702 GCF_003789085.1 Penaeus vannamei | reverse complement strand
GCCCCTCGGCCTCTCGCGAGACCAGCCGCGCACAGCACCGCCGGATGCTCTCCAGGTCGGGGCGCTCGTCGTGGTTAGGCCGGGCGAGAAGCCCAACCAGGTCGACGAGGGCGCGGGGGGCGTCGCCCCTCTCACGGAACAACTGCCGGAAAACAAAGCTGAGGCCGGGCAGGTCGCACTTCATGCCCATGGGGGCGCCCGCGTGGAAGCAGTCGCACTATATGAAGTGCCTCTCCCCCTCGCTGGGCCTCTGCGCCTCGCCCACGATGCAGGAGTACCCGAAGTCGATGACGTGCACGTCCTCGAGCCTCCCGGCGACGTCCAGGGAGACCATGATGTTCTCGGCCTTCAGGTCGTTGTGGACGAAGCCCGCGCGGTGGATCTCCTGCAGGCGCTCCGTCACGCGCAGGGCCACGCCCAGCAGGTGGCCCCGGTCGTGCTCCAGATTCCTCTCGAAGAGGTAGGAGTAGAGGTCGCAGGACCCGCACAGGGTCATGAGGATGGCCGGCGTCTCGGGGCAGAAGCCCAGGAGGACGGGGGACCCGCCGGCGCCGCGCAGGGCCTCCATGAGGGCCACCTCCTCCTCGAAGTCGTCCGCCTGCTCGGAGTACAAGCCGACCTTGAGGGCGCACTCACGCCCGCGAACCACGAGCGGAAGACCCTGCCGTTGCCGCCCTCGCCCAGCAGGCGCGTCCCGGGTCCGCAGCATCGCCCGCACGTCGAGGGCGCTGATCCTGGGGGTCGCCATCGGTCCTGTGGGGCGAGCCGGGGGGCGGGGTCCTGGCCCGGTAGGGAGGTGTGTGGCGAGCGTCATGCGAGTGAGAGGGTGTGCGGTGGGCGTATCCTTGTGTCTGTGTGAGTGCGTATGTGTGTGTATTTTTTGTGTGGGCGTGTGTGCACGTGTCTGTGTGTGTGCATGTCCTTGTCTGTGTGTTGTGTGTAGGTCAATGTGTGTGTGTGTGCATGACCTTGTTGTGTGTCCTTGTGTGGGCGTGTGTGTGTGTGTCATTGTCCTTGTGTCTGTGTGTGTGTGTGTGTGTGTATGTGCATGTCCTTGTGTCTGTGTGTTTGCGTGTATGGCCTTGTGTATGTGTGTGTGTATGTGCATGTTCATATGCTTGTGTGTGTGTGTGTGTAAATGTCTTTTTGTAGGTGTGTGTGTATGTCCTTGTGTGTATGTGTGTATGCGTGTGTGTTCATATTCTTGAGTGTGCGTGTGTGTGTGTGTGCGTGTGTGTGTATGCATGTATGTAAATGTCCTTTTGTATGTGTGTGTGTTTGTGTGTGTATGTGTGTATGTAAATGTCCTTTTGTATGTATGTGTGTATGTGTGTGTGTGCGTGTGTATGTGTGTGTGTTCATATCCTTGTGTGTGTGTGTGTGTGTGTGTGTGTATGCATGTATGTAAATGTCCTTTGTATGTGTGTGTGTTTTGTGTGTGTATGTGTGTATGTAAAATGTCCTTTTGTATGTGCGTGTGTGTGTATATGTGTGTGTCCTTGTGTGTGTGTGTGAAGTGTGTGTGTGTGTGTATGTTTGTGTGTGCGTGTATGTTTGTGTGTGTGTGTGTGTGTGTGTGCGATTGCATATATACATACATACATACATATATAATATATATATATATATATATATATATATATATATATATATATATATATATATAGAGAGAGAGAGAGAGAGAGAGAGAGAGAGAGAGAGAGAGAGAGAGAGAGAGAGAGAGAGACAGACACACATGTGTATACAAATATATATATACATGTGTGTGAATCATCTAACGGAAGGTTCAAAACGGCTCTCCATAAATAGATAGAGAGAGAGGGGGGGGGAGGAAGAAGGGAGAAATAAATAAGTAAAAATAGATAGATAAATAGATAGATAGACAGGCAGATAAATAGACATATAGATAGAGAGAGAGAGAGAGAGAGAGAGAGAGAGAGAGAGAGAGAGAGAGAGAGAGAGAGAGAGAGAGAGAGAGAGAGAGAGAGAGAGAGAGAGAGAGAGAGAGAGAGAGAGAGAGAGAGAGAGAGAGAGAGAGAGAGAGAGAGAGAGAGAGAGAGAGAGAGAGAGAGAGAGAGAGCTGATCGTGATTCCAAAGACCACTGAAGTGTGAAGGTAAACTAATCACTAGAACATTGACGTTCACCTCATCCTGGGAACCTCCTTGGGCATGTCACTGAGTCATGTCACGTCTGAGCTCATGTCATTTGCGTTATTATCAGCTGTTTGTCTTGAATCACGATTTTTTTTTCTCATGTCATGTCATTTCAGTTTTTGCCAGAACTGGTTTCATTGATGTTCATTTGTGTCATGTCAGTCATGTCATTCATGTCACGAACCCTTCTTTCTAACTCAAGATATATTTGAGTAGCACCATGTCAGTCATGTCTCCTTTGAGATGTGTCACTTCAGGTTTTAATTATGTCTTTCTATTTTAGTATTTAATCATGTCGTCTATAAATCATAATCGCTAATAGGAGTCATGTCACTTATTCGGTTC
>NW_020872726.1:451202-463702 GCF_003789085.1 Penaeus vannamei | reverse complement strand
TGGGTTGGTGGGTTTCCTCTCTGTTTTTCTCTGTCTGTCCTTCTTTCTCTCTTGCTCTCCCTCTTCTCTTCTCTCTCTCGTTTCTTTCTCTGTCTGTCTGTCTGTCTGTCTGTCTGTCTGTCTGTCTGTCTGTTTCTCTGTCTCTGTCTCTGCTCTCTCTCTCTCTTCTCTCTCTCTCTCTTTTTCTTTCTTTCTTTCTTTCCCTCTCCCTCTCTTCCCTCTCTATCTCTCTATCATATCTCTATCCTTCCTCCCCCCCTCCCTCCCTCCCTCTCTCTCTCTCTCTCTCTCTCTCTCTCTCTCTCTCTCTCTCTCTCTCTCTCTCTCTCTCTCTCTCTCTCTCTCTCTCTCCTCTCCCTCTCCCTCTCCCTCTCCCCTCCCTCCCTCCCTCCTCTCTTCCCTCCACTCCCTCCTCTCTCTCACCCCTCTTTCCCTCCCTCTTCCCTCCTCTACCTGCCAATCAATCAATCAGCCAACCCCGCCCTTTCCTCTCTCACAAAAAACATAAACAAAACTCCCCGAGAATCATTCAATCAGCTGATCGCACCCGGGCCAGACGATGACGCAATACTTGAATTCTTCTCTGTTTGTCTTTGTTTCTATCTGTCTGTCTGTCTCTGTTTCTGCCTGTCTGTCTGTCTGTCTGTCTGTCTCTCTCTCTCTCTCTCTCTCTCCTCTCTCTCTCTCTCTCTCTCTCTCTCTCTCTTCTCTCTCTCTCTCTCTCTCTTCTCTCTCTCTCTCTCTCTCTCTCTCTCTCTCTCTCTCTCTCTCTTTCTCACTCTCTCTCTCCCTCTCTCTCTCTCTGTCTCTTCTCTGCCTATCTCTGCCTTTCTGTCTGTCTATCTATCTCTCTGTGCCTTTATATGTCAGTCTTTCTCTCTGTGTGTCTCTCTGTCTGTGCCTCTCTCTCTCTCTCTCTCTCTCTCTCTCTCTCTCTCTCTCTCTCTCTCTCTCTCTCTCTCTCTCTCTCTCTCTCTCTCTCTCTTCTCTCTCTCTCTCTCTCTCTCTCTTCTCTTTCTCTCTCTCTCTCTCTCTCTCTCCCTCCCTCCCTCCCTCCCTCTCTCTCCCTCCCTCCCCCTCCCTCCTCTCAGTCTCTCCCTCCCTCCCTCCCTCCCTCCCTCCCTCCCCTTCTCCTCTCAGTCTCTCCGTCACCCATTTCGCAACAGAGTTAAAACAGCGTCCGCTCTTCTCGCTCGAATAAACCGTTTATATTCGGTTAAAACGGAATGGGAGATCAAACGCCAAGGGACGATGAGACTCGTGTTCTCTGTTGTGCTTTTCGCTGTTCGTCTGTTTGGATAATTTTAGTCCTTTAATCGGCTTCTGTCATTTGCTGTTTTAGGGATGAGGGTGATGGCGGGGTTGGTGGGAGTTAAAACAAGGTGGGGGGGTGGGTGGGGTGGGTGGGGAGGTTGTGGGTGGGTGGATTTGGTTGTGGGTGGGTAGTGATGGTGGGTTGGGTTGTGTAGGTGAATAAGTTCTATGCGTTTAGTTTTTTGTTGTTATTTATTTGTTTGTTCATTTATTTTAAAGGTTAAGGGTGTATATGATCTGATTAGGTTTTGCGTTATCATCATTATCACCATTTTCATCTTCTTCATTATTATCATTATCATCAGAATCGTCAACATCATCATCCTCTCCCTCTTCCTCATCATCACCATCACCTTTCATAAAATTCTTAAATAAATTTCTCGAATGTTGCTGCTCCCCCCTCCATCCTCCTCCATCCTCACCATTTACCCCCCCTCCTCCTCCTCCTCCTCACCAGTTATCCCCTCCTCCTCCTCCTCCTCCTCCACCTCACCAGTTATCTCCCCCCCCTCTTCCCCCTCCACCTCCTCACCAGTTACCCCCCCCCCTCCCACCACCTCCTTCTCCTCCTTACCTATTACCCCCCCCCCTCCACCACCTCCTCCTCACCAGTTATCCCCCCCCTCCTCCTCCCCTCCCTCCTCCACCACCTCCTCCTCCTCCTCCTCCTCACCAGTTAACCCCCCTTCTTCCCCCCCCCCTCCCTACTCCTCCCCCCCTCCTATCCCCTCCCTCCTCCCTCCTCCTCACCTATTACCCCTCCCCCCTCCCTCCTCCTCCTCCTCCACCTCCGTCTCCAAAACACCTCCCCATACCCCAAAGAATCGCCCAAAGCCTCGCATTTCCTCGATCCCTCCCATCCAGAGTGTCATTTCTCGATCCCTTTCCCCAGCCCTCGAGTCTCGCCCGCCTTCCAAGGTGTCCGTCTTGCCATCGCTCTTTGCAAACGTCTTGCCACGAACGGCTTTCTTGGGGGAATTCCTCGAGACGTTGGAATGCCTTCGCTGTTTTTTTTTTTTTTTTTTTTTTTTTTTTTTTTTTTTTTTTTGTTCTTTGATTTTTTTCGTTTTTTTTTTTTTTTTTTTTTTTTTTTTTTTTTTTTTTACGTATGAGATGGTTGTGGTTCATTTTCTGAGTTTTTTCTTTTTTTTTTATCTTTCGGATTTTTTTTATCTTTCGGATTTTTTTTTTTTTTTTTTTTTACGTATGGAATGGTTGTGGTTCATTTTCTGAGGATTTTTTTTGTGTGTGTTTGTTTGTTTGGTTGTCTGTCTGTTTGGTTGTTTGTCTCTCAGTCTCCCGCTCTCTGTCTCTCTTTTTCTTTTTCTCGGTCTTCCATTTTTTCTCTCCCCCTCTTCTTTCTCTCTCGCGGTATCCGGCTTTCTCTCTCTCTCTCTCTTTCTCCTTATCTCTCTTCTTCTTTCTCTTATCTCTCTTTTCTCCCTCCCCCTCATCTCTCTCTCTCTCTCTCTCTTTCTTTATATCTCTCTTTCTCCCTCCCTCTTCTCTTTCTCTCTTTCTTTATCTCTCTCTTTCGCCCTCCCTCTCTCTTTCTTCCCATATCTCCCTCCACCTCTCCCTTCCCATCCCCATCCCCTCTCACCCATCTTCTCTCTCTTTTCTCTTCTTTATCGCTTCATCTTCCTCTTCCTCTTTCTTCAAGGGTTGCATGAGTCGCGTCTTCTCGTCAGCCGCTCATTCTTGCAATGTTTTCTTGAAATTCTCTTCTTTTCTCAAGAAAGGCGAGAAGGGAAGGTGGAGGAGAACCGAATAAAAGATCAATTAATTTAATGTTTTTCTTTGTTTGGTCTATATTTCATTTTTGATTTGACGTAACCTTTTTTTCATTCTTTCTTTGTGTCATTTTTCATTGTGATTGCTTTCGCTATTTTTTCCATCCATCTCTTCTTCGTTCCTCATCATATTTCTTTCATTCCTCCTTCCCCTTTTTTGTGTCTCTTTTTCCCTGTCTATGGGTTATGGTGTCTGAAAAAAATGTGGCTCCACCTATGTGAAAGAAAATTCACGCACACAGAAACACACACACACACACACACACACACACACACAGACGGACAGACAGACAGACAGACAGACAGACAGACAGACAGACAGACAGACAGACAGACAGACAGACAGACAGACAGACAGACAGACAGACAGACAGACAGACGGACAGACACAGACAGACAAGACAGACAGACACACACAGACAGACAGACAGACAGACAGACAGACGTATGGCGCCATCTGTGAACAGCGAAATTCATGAAAATAATAACAACAATAACAAAGATCACAACATTAACAGCAACAATAACTACAACAACAATTACAACAGCAACAACAATCACAACAACAAAATAACAACAACAAACCCACTGTAGACAAGACATAAACAAGTGGTCGATGTGTTAAGAAATTCACCTCGATGACGTAGGAAATCGTGGCGCCATCTATGAGAAGAAAAAAGAAACGTGGACAGAGCATAAACTCGAGACCAAGTGAAGATTTTCAATTTTTTTTATTTCTTCCAGACATAATAAACCCCGTTAATCCTTCCTCTTCATGATGTTATATCCTGACTTTTACATTCATCTTAATTATCCTTTTTTCCCTTATTCTCTTTCGCTCGAGATCTCTATTTATGTTATTTTTATATACATTCTCTCTGAACTGAAACGAAGAATTGCGAGAAACCACAGTTATTTATTACTTCTTTTTATATGGAGTTTTAAGTTCGTATTTTAATAACATTGATAAATGGAGGAAAAAGGTGTTCACTATGGAATTGTGAGAGAGAGAGAGAGAGAAGAAGGAGGAGAAGAATAGTAATAATGATAAGATGAAGAACATATGTGTATATGTAAATAAATAAATAGATAAAGGAATACATAAAATAATAAATAAATAAATAAATAAATAAATAATATAATATATAATATATATATATATATATATAGTATATATATATATATATATATATATATATATATATATATATATATATATATATATATATATATATATATATATATATATATATATATATATATATATATATATATATATAGTATATATATATATATATATATACATACGTACATATATATATATATATATAATATATATATATATATATATATATATATATATTATATATATTATGTATGTATATATATACAGAGAGAGAGAGAGAGAGAGAGAAGTGAGAGAGGTAATGAGATAAAGAAAGAAAGATAAGTGAAGAGAGAGAGAGAGAATAGAGAGAAAGAAAACGAGAGATAGAGAAAGAGAAAGAGAGAGAGGGAGGAGAAAGAGAGAGAGAGAAAGATACAGACATGTATCTCTCGTAACTCGCTCTCTCATTTCCCTCTATTCCTTTTAGACATTTCCTTCTGTATTTTCCCCTTCTCTCTTACCTCAATAAAAAAGATAATCTATTAATTACCGATAATCTTCTGATGTCTCTTTTATCACCCGGATAATCCCCATACAATCAAAGTTATCAACGCATAAGGAAGGGATTATGGGTATTTACCTTTATCAAATAAAACGGATATTCACATGATGATTGGAATGAGTGAACAACAAACTTTTTTTTTTTTTTTATTTTTTTTATTTATTTTTTTTTTTAGTTAGTGTCTGTGAGTCGTTTTCAGTCGGGAAAATCAAATCAAATTTCCAACTTTTAGTTTTGTTTGCCAGAACTGTCACTGAAACGAAGCATATTTTTTATACACGCCCATCTGAGGAGATCAAAATGCTTTTTGAGTGATTGGGTTGAATGGGTAGTGGGGGGGGGGGGGGGTAAGGGTCTGTGTCTCTGTCTTTCTGTTGGGCTGTCTGTCTGTTTCTGTGTTTGTGTCTGTGTCTGTCTGTCTCTCTCCCTCTCTCTCTGTCTCTCTCCCCTGTTCCCAGTTCCCACCCTTCTCTCTTTCCTCCCTATACATACATTCAACATACATACATACATACATACATTACATACATACATACATACATACATACATATATAATATATATATATATATATATATATATTATATACTAATATAATTATATATATATAATATATATATATATATATATATATATATATATATATATATATATATACACACACAACACACACACACACACACACACACACACACACACACACACACACACACACACACACACACACACACACACACACAACACACACGAGAAGAGAGAAAGAGGTGGGGGTGGGGTGGGGGTGGGAGAGAAAATGAGAGAGCTAGACACACACACGCATATACACAAAAAATAAAAGAATTCAATACATACACAAAGAGAGAGAGAGAGAGATGGCGAACCATTAAGAAACAGAGAAAGAAACAGAGAACCAATTAGAAATCTAGAGAGAGAGAAAGAGAGAGAGAGAGAGAGAGAGAGAGGAGAGAGAAGAGAGAGACGGAGAAGAGAGAGAGAGAGAGAGAGAGAGAGAGAGAGAGAGAGAGAGGAGAGAGAGAGAGAGAGAGAAAGGTGGGGATGGGGTGGGGGGGAGAGGAAAATGAGAGGAGGCTAGACACACACCACGCCATATACAACAAAAAATAAAAAGAATTCAATACATACACAAAGAGAGAGGAGAGAGATGGCGAAACCATTAAGAAACAGAGAAAGAAACAGAGAACCCAATTAGAAAATCTAGAGAGAGAGAGAGAGAGAGGAGAGAGGAGAGAGAGGGAGAGGAAGGCAGGAGAGAGAGAGAGGAGAGAGAGAGAGAGAGAGAGAGAGGAGGGGAGGGGAGGAGGGGAGAGAGAGAAGCCCGCAAGGAGAGAGAAGAGAGAGAGAGAGTAGAAGTCCCAGAGAGTGAGAGAGAGGAGAGAGAGAGAGAGAAGAGAGAGAGGGAGGAGAGAGAGAAGAGAGAGAGAGAAGGAGAGAGAAGAGAGAGAGAGAGAGAAACAACATAAAAAAAGGAATGAACATATCAAAGGAGAGGAGAGAGAGAGACAAGACAGAAGAAGACAGGATCGTAGAGAGAGAGGGGGGCGATCCAGGGCCAGAAACGGCGAACCGCCGCCCCTCTCCACCCCACTCACCCCCCACCTCAGTCCCCTCCACCCCACAGGCCTCACTCGCAACCCCGACAAAGATATGACAGCGGGGCCGTTAACGTTGGGGTTAAAGCGCTCCATATACCCCTCCTACTCCCCTCCCCCTCGCCCCCACACTCCCTCCATGTCCATTCCAGGCCCGGGGGCGATACGGCGGAGGTTGAATAGCGCCAACTACCACTACTAGTAACTGAGGTTGTATATTGCCGTGACAACCCCTCTCCCTCCCCCTACGCCCCCCCCCTCCTTACCCTACCCCTCCCTTCCCCTCCCTTACCCCCTACCCCTACCCCAACTCCCCCACCTCCTCCACTTGAAAAAGTTAGGAGGTACCGAGTTGTTCATTGCACGGGTGACACCCTCCCCCTCCCCTACCCCTCCCTACCCTCCTCCCCACACCCCCTCCTCCCCCGCCTCCACCTCCTATGAAAGCAGGAGACCCTCTGCCCCTTTCCCCCTTCCCCCACCCCCCAACCTCCTATTGAAAAGCTAGGAGACCCCTCCCCCTTCCCCTTACTGTTCCCCTCCCCAACCCCTACCCCTACCCACCCCCAAATCCCCCACCCAATCCCCTTATTGAAAAAGCTAGGAAGACACTCCCCCTTCCCCCTTCCCCCCTTCCCCCCCCCTCCCCTTACTCCCTCCCTCCCTCAATCCCCACTCCCCCAACCCCCACCTCCTATTGAAAAGCTAGGAGACCCCCCCCTCCTTCCCCTCCCCCTTTCCCCCCTCCCTTACTCCCTCCCTCCCCCTCTCCCCCCAAATCCCCCCCTACCCCCAACCCCCCCAGCTCCTCCTATTGAAAAGCTAGGAGTTCGGGCGTCATCCTGCGGCGGCCACCCACCTCCTATTGAAAAGCTAGGAGACCGCTAGCCAACAGCGCAGGAGGTAGGAGGATCCCTCGCAACATTCGGCGAGTGTAGATTGCAATAAATGGGTATGGTGCACTCGCCTCTTATTCGCTTTATGAACTCACTCGCCTCTCACGGTCCCGATTACGTCAAATTCATTCATTCTGCTTCGGTACTCATTCATTCGGGGTACTCATTCATTCATCATCAACTTGGGTACTCATTCATTCATCAACTTGGGTCTCATTCATTCATCAACTTGGGGTCAACTTGGTACTCATTCAACACTTGGTACTCATTCATTCATCAACTTGGGTACTCATTCATTATCATTAACTTGGGTACTCATTCATTCATTCAACTTGGGTACTCATCATTCTCATTCATCAACTTGGGTACTCATTCATTCATCAACTTGGGTAACTCATTCATTCATCAACTTGGTACTCATTGGGACATCATTCATTCATTAACTTGGTACTCATTCACTCATTCATTCATTAACTGGGTACTCATTCATTCATCAACTTGGGGTATCATTCATTCATCAACTTGGATTCAGCCTGAAAAGGTTTAAGGATTAAGAAGAAAGGAGTATAATACCCGTACTCATTTCATTCTAATTAACTTAGGTACTTACATTCATTTCAATCATATCACTTGTGGAGTATCATTCATTCATTCAACTTGGGCGTAACTCATTCAGGTGAAATGTTGTACTCATTCATTCATCACTTGGGTAACTCATATCATTCGATCCAACTTGCGCCTGAAAAAAATGCTTATGCGGTGTACTCAATTCAATATTCAAAACATTTGTCCAAATACAATAAGAAATCCCGTGCATAACTCATTATAATTTCATTCACCCTCTGAGCCACGGGTAGTCTGGGCCTTCAGAAAACTGGGGTATCATTCCAAATTCAAATTCAACTTGAGACCATTTGGTACTCATTCATTCATCTAACGTTTGGCATACATTGTACTCATTCACTTCATACAAACTTGAGCCACTCGTGGTACTCATTCATTCGATCAACTTGGCGTACTCATTCATTTCATTAACTTGGGGTTACGTCATTCATTCATTACAACTTGGGAGGTTACTCATTCATTTTCATTTACGTTGAGGTACTCACTTTATTCATCAACTTGGAGTACTCAATTCATTCATCAACGGGTACTCCATTCATTCATCAACTTGGGGTACTCAATTCAATTTCAATCAACTTGGTCGCGTACTCATCATTCTATAAATATAACTTCAACAAGGTAACTCATTTTCTGAACAATATACATCAATACTAGGGTACTCATTCATTCATTAACTTGAAGAAAAGAAAAGCAAAGCCCCAAAAGTTACTTCATTCATTCATTCTGCTTCGGTACTCATTCATTCATCAACTTGGGTACTCATTCATTCATTAACTTGGGTAGAGTACTCGTAAGCCATTCATTCATTAATTTATACTCAGGTTGCTTTGTCAATCCGTGATGAATTATTTTTGCGGGTTTTTTGTGTGTTTAGCTATTCTCTTTGGTTTCTGTGTTATCCTCTTCGTGGTTATCCTTGACTAGTCCTTACCTCTTTTTCTGGCTCCGTGAGTTGTATGTGGTGTGATTGGTGTGTGTGTGTGTTTTTGTGTGATGCCACCTTGAATGACCTGTAGTTTGCGTGCGACGTTGATGATCTTGTTATGGTTGTGTTCTTTCCCTCATGTGTGTTGAGTGTGTGTTTGTGCCTTCGATCTCATGTCCATTTGTGTGGTCTCTCTCTCTTTTCTTTCTCTCTTAATTCTAAAATCTTTCTCTCTCCTACTGGACCGTTTTTCCCGCTCACTGTAATTATCTCTATAACCTTTTTCTCTCACATCTTCGCTTCGGGTTAAGTTTTTTATTTCGTTCAGTTCCAGTTGATGAAGCTTAATTATCTCTTTCAAATTCACTTTATTTATGAACTCTTTTTCATTTTTACTTACTTTTTTTGCTCTGTTCTTTCCTTAGCTTTCAGTTGCAAAGCTACAATTATTCACCATGATGTGCATTTTTCTTCCTTGCCTCAAGATTTGTCTCTGTTATTATTGTTCTCGTTGGGGATCTGCTCTGATTAGTATACAAAAGAATTTTCTTGCTTTTGTGTTTTTTGTGTTTGTATCTTATTCCACTTGTGCACGACGTTATCTCAATGGCTGCACGAGACGCTTGTTTTAAGGCTTAATAAATACATACACACATACAACAAAATCTTATATATACATATATAATATATATATATATATTAAATGTATATATATATTATATATATATATATATATATATATTATATATAATATATTAATATACATATATATATATATATATATATATATATATATATATATATATATATATATATATATATATATATATATACATAATATACACACATACATACACATATATCATATATACACATCATAATGAACACCACAAACCATCAGAAGAGGCAAAGAAAAGAGAAGAAAAAGAAAACAGAAACACCACACACACGGCACACACACACACACACACACACACACACACACACACACACACGCACACGCACACACAGAGAAAGAGATGAGAGATAGTAGAGAGAGAGATAGAGAGATGAGAGAGAGAGAGAGAGAGAGAGAGAAGAGATAGAGAGAGAGAGCAGAGAGAAGAGAGACGAGAGAGAGAGAGAGAGAGAGAGAGGACAGAGAGAGAGAGAAGAGACAGAGAGAGAGCAGAGAGAGAGACAAGAGAGAGAGAGAGAGAGACAGAAGACAGATGAGAGAAGAAGAGAAAAGAGAGAAAGAGAGAGAGAGAGGAAGGAAGAGATAGAGAGAGAGATAGAGAGAGAGAGAGAGAGAAGAGAGCAGTGAAGAGAAGAGAGAGAGAGAGAGAGAGAGAAGACAGGAGAGAGAGAGAGAAGAGAGAGAGAGAGAGAAAGAAAGAGAGAAGAGAAGAAAGAAAGAACGAAAGAAGGCAAAGCAAGATAATCCGAACCTTTCTTTCCTTGTTCATCAATCTTTGCAACATTTTTCCTTACAAATATTAGCTTCCGTGATGCGCAGACTAACTAAATTTACTCATTGTGTTTGTTGGTGTCTTTGGCTTACAGAGGATGTTCTTGTTTGTTTGTTTTCAGTTTGTTTGCATTATCCTGTGTGCAATTTCTCTCAATGTTTAAGTTTGCACTTACCTTTTTTCTTTATTTCTTTACGTCTTTTTTCTTAAGCTTCTTCTGTGTCTCTTTCTCCTTCCTTCCTTTCCTTTCTTCTGCTTTCTCATCACTCTCGCTGTCTCTCTTTCCCTTTTCCTTCTTTATATATTTTTTTTGTCTCTCTTTGTGTTTGTTTGCCTTTCTTTTTGTCTGTCTGTTTAGCTGCCGCTTTAAATGTCTATCTGTCTATATTTCCCTGTCTCTGTCTGTCTGTCTATCTCTCTCTCTGTCTCTGTCTGTCTGTCTGTCTGTCTCTTTCTCTCTTCTTGTTTGTCTATCTGTCTTTACGTCTCTCTCTCTTTTTTCTGTTTCTCCAACTGATTGTCATTTCGTTTGTCTATCTTCCTGTCTGTCTCTCTCTCTCTCTTCTCACTCTGTCTGTCTGTCTGTCTGTCTCTCTCTTCTCACCCCCTCTCTTTTTCTGTCTGTCTGTCTGTCTCTTCTCACCCCTTCTCCTCCCCCCCCCCCCCTCTCTCTCCTTCTTCACCCGTCCTCCCCCTCTCCCTCTCCCTTCCTCCTCTTCCTCCCCTCCTCCTCCGCTTCTCAAATTCTCCGATATTACCTCGCTTCCTACAAGATACCTATTTATGACTCCCATAATTAAGGATTTTTACCAGCAGTTAATTAAGGAAGTCCGACTCAGTATATATACACAGATCCACCATATCTTATGCATATGTTCCTTGGTATTTCATTAGCCTCTGTTGCAATTAACAAAATTACTGTCATTATTACGATTTTTTTTCTCGTATTTTCAATATTGTTGCCGTTGTTGCTGTTATTATCAACAATGATAATGATAATAAAGTGTAAGTATATTACTAATAATGATGATAATGATAATGATGTTAGTGATGCTACTACTACTAATTATGATAATAACAATAATGATAATAATGATGATAATAACAATAATGACGATAATAATAATGATACCGTTAAAAAGGAAATAATGACGATAATGATATGAACAATAATAGTAATGATAATGATAGTGATAATAACAATAAAGGTCATAATGATAATAATAATGATAATAATACAATTAATGATAATGATGATAACAAATATGAGAGGTATGATAACCAAAGAATAATGGTGATGAATTATGTATTAATTGATGATTAATATAATAATATATGGATATTAATAATAATGGTAATTAATAAAATGATAATAATAACCAATAATTGTAAAAATGAATAAGATATTAAAATTAATATAATACTTATATTATAGCTTGTTATAAGAATATAATATAACATTAATACTACCAATAATAGCTAAATAAAAACAAAACCAATATATATAGTGTAATTATGTAATGATTAGATAAAATTATAATCTACAAACTGAATTATATATTATAATACATAAATAATTACAAATAAGTACCAATAATTATCACAATAATGTTAATTGTAATACATATGTAATATGTAATTAATGATGGTATATATGTGAATTTATACAATAAGCCTATATATATATATATATGATGTTATAGCTAATTATAATAATATATATAAATTAGAATTAATATTTACTAATATATAATAATTAGATATAATATAATATAGCAATAATTGAAATTATTTAATAATGTAATTAATAATAACTATATATATAGTAATATTTATATTAATCTAATTATTTGTTGTAAATTTATACATTATCATTTTAATAATAATACTATAATAATATTAATTATATCTTACTATTATCTTTAGTCATTGCTATCCTTATGATTATGATTATATATATATAATCTTTATTGATGCATTAATAAATAGTTATCAAATGATGTATAGAGAGTATGCATTAGAGAGAGAGATGAGAGATACAGAGATAGATAGATATTAAATAATAGATATAGATCAAGACAGAGAGAGAAGAGAGAGATGGTAGGAGAGAGAGAGAGAGGACGAGATGAGCAGAGACTGAGAGAGAGATATAGAGAGATATATAATATATACTATATATATGATTATATATATAGTATAGATAATAGACGAATATTAG
>NW_020872726.1:437461-449596 GCF_003789085.1 Penaeus vannamei | reverse complement strand
TTGTCATTATTATCATTATTGTCATTATCGCAATAATTACCCTTAATATAATAATTATAATTAATATTATCTTCATTATTAATGTCATTCTCGTCATTGTCATGATTTATATAATGATAATGACAATAAAGATAATTTTAGAAATAATAACAAAAATAATGATGATTACAATAACATTAATAGCGATATTATAATTAGTTCTATTATTATTTCTATTATCATATTCGTTATTTTTATTCTTATTAATATAAGAGTCGTTAGAATGTTGTTGGTTATTGCTATTATTGCAATTATTACGCCAATTATCATTATAATGATTATTTTATAATTAATATCATAATTATTGTCATAATTATCTATTATTATTACTGTCATTATTGATGGGGTTATCATCATAATTAGCAGAATTATTGCTGAAATCATCATAATTATCATTTAAACTCGAAAAAGGGGGTTTTCGACTCATCTCTCAATAGGCTGTATTTCGCTAGATTTCGCCGTTTTTTCGACTTTTGGGATTTTTCTACTTTTAGTCTTCTTATTATAGATGGGCTTTATGATTATAATTATCATCATTATTGTCATTATTATCATCATTATTATCATTATTGTCATTATCGCCATAATTACCCTTAATATAATCTTTATAATAATCATTATCTTCATCATTAATGTAATTTCTATATAATGATAATGACAATAAAGAAAATTTTAAAAATAATAACGATAATAATGATTATAATAACAATAATAGCGATATTAAAATTATATCTATTGTTATTTCTATTATCATATTCGTTATTATTTTTGATATTATTAATAGAGTCATTGGAATGTTGGTTATTGCTATTATTACGCCAATTATCATTATAATTATCATTTTATAATTAATATCATAATTATTGTCATAATTCTCTTTATCGTCGTCATTATTGTCATATTATCGTCATTATTGATGGGGTTATCATCATAATTAGCAGAATTATTGCTGAAATCATCGACTTCTCTCTCAATAGGCTATATTTCGCTAGATTTCGCTGTTTTTTTGACTTATGGGATTTTTTTTTTTTTTTTTTTTTTTTTACTTTTAGCCCTTTTCTTATTATGGATGGGCTTTATGGTTATAATTATCATTATTGTCATTATTATCATCATTGCCATTATTGTCATTATCGCCATAATTATTCCTTAATATAATAATTATAATAATTATTATCTTCATTATTAATGTCATTTTCGTCATTATGATGATCTATATAATGATAATGACAATTAAGATAATTTTAGAAATAATAACAACAATAATAATTATTATAATAATAGCGATAGTATAGTTATTTCTATTGTTATTTTTATTATCATATTTTTATTATTATTGTTATTATTATGAGTGTCATTAGAATGTTATTGGTTATTGCTATCATTGCAATTATCACGGAAATTATCATTATAATGATCATTTTATAATTAATATCATAATTTTTGTCATAATTATCTTTATTATCGTCATTGTTATTGTCATTATTGAAGAGGTTATCATCATAATTAGCAGAATTATTGCTGAAATCATAATTACCATTTAAACTCTAAAAAGGGGGATTTTCGACTCATCTCCCAATAGGCTGTATTTCGCTAGATATCGCCGTTTTTTCGACTTTTGGATTTTTTTTTAGTTTTTTCTCATTATAGATGGGCTTTATGATTATAATTATCATCATTATTATCATTATTATCATTATTGTCACTATCGCCATAATTGTCCTTAATATAATCATTATAATCATTATCTTCATTATTAATGTCATTTTCGTCATTATAATGATCTATATAATGATAATGACAATAAAGATAATTTTAGAAATAATAACAACAATAATAATGATTATAATAACAATAATAGCGATATTATAATTAGTTCTATTGTTATTTCTATTATCATATTCCTTATTGTTATTGTTATTATTATGAGAATCATTAGAATGCTGTTGGTTATTGCTATTATTACGCCAATTTTCATTATAACTATCATTTTATAATTAATTTCATAATTATTGTCATAATTATCTTCATTATCGTTGTTATTGTCATTATTATCGTCATTGTTGTCATTATTGATGGGGTTATCATCATAATTGGTATAATTATTGCTAGAATCATCATAATTACCATTCAAACTCGAAAAAGGGGGGTTTTCGACTCATATCTAAATAGGATGAATTTCGTTAGATTTCGCTGTTTTTTTCAAGTTTTGGGATTTTTTTACTTTTAGCCTTTTTCTCATTATAGATGGGCTTTATGATTATACCTATAATCATTAGTCATTATTATCATTATGTTCATTATTCATTATAATAATTATTATCTTCATTATAATGAACTATATAATGATAATGACAAAAAAAATTATTTTAGAAATAATAACAATAATAATTATAATAACAATAATAGCGATATTGTAATTACTTCTAGTATTTCTATAATCGTATTTTTTATTATTATTGTTATCATTATGAGAGTCATTAGAATGTTGTTGGTTATTGCTATTATTGCAATTATTACGCCAGTTATCATAATAATTATCATTTTATAATTGATATCATAATTACTGTCATAATTATCTTTATTATCGTTATTATTGTCATTATTATCGTCATTATTGTCATTATTGATGGGGTTATCATCATAATTAGCAGAATTATTGCTGAAATCATCATAATTATCATTGAAATTCGAAAAAGAGGGGTTTCGACTATTCCTCAATAGGCTATATTTCGCTAGATTTCGCCGTTTTTTCGACTTTTGGAATTTTTTTTACTTTTAGCTTTTTTCTCATTATAGATGAGTTTTATGATTAGGATTATCATCAATATTGTCATTATTAATATCATTATTATCATTATTGTCATTATCGCCATAATTACCGTGAATATAATCATCATAACAATTATTATCTTCATTATTAATGTCATTTTCGTCATTGTAATAATATATAGATTATATGGACAATAAAGATAACTTTAGAAATAATAACAACAATAATAATGATTATAATAACAATAATAGCGATACTATAATTATTTCTATTGTTATTATTATGAGAGTCATTAGAAAGTTGTTGGTTATTGCTGTTATTACGACAATTATCATTATAATTATCATTTCATAATTAATATAATTATTGTCATAATTATCTTTATTATCGTCATTATTGTCATTTTGGGGTTATCACCAGAATTAGCAGAATTATAGCTGAAATCATCATAATTATCATTGAAACTCGAAAAAGGGGGGTTTTCGACTTATCTCTCAATAGGCTGTGTTTTGCTAGATTTCGCCGTGGTTTTCGACCTTTGGGATTTTTTTTTTTTTTTACTTTTACCCTTTTTCTCATTATAGATGGGCTTAAAGATGATAATTATCATCATTATTGTCATTATTATCATCATTATTATCATTATTGTCATTATCCACATAATTACCCTTAATATAATCATTATAATAATTATTATCTTCATTATTAATGTCATTTTCGTCATTATAATGATCTATATAATGATAATGACAATAAAGATAATGTTAGAAATAACAATAACAATAATAATGGTTATTTTAACAATAATAGCGATAGTATAATTATTTCTATTGTTATTTCTATTGTCATATTCGTTATTATTATTGTTATTATTATGAGAGTCATTAGAATGTTGTTGATTAATGCTATTATTGCAATTATTACGCTAATTATCATTATAATGATCATTTTATAATTAATATTATAATTATTGTCATAATTATCTTTATTATCGTCATTATTGTCATTATTATCGTCATTATTGATAGGTTATCATCATAATTAGCAGAATTATTGCTGAAATCATCATAATCATCATTTGAACTCGAAACAGGGATGTTTTCGACTCATCTCTCAATAGGCTGTATTTCGCTAGATTTCGCCGTTTTTTCGACTTTTGGAATTTTTTTTACTTTTAGCCTTTTTCTCATTATATATGGACTTTATGATATGATTATAATTATCATCATTATTGTCATTATTATCATTAATGTCATCATCGCCATAATTACCCTTAATATAATCGTTATAATAATTATTATCTTAACTATTAATGTCATTTTCGTCATTATAATGATCTATATAATGATAATGACAATAAAGATAATTTTAGAAGTAATAACATTAAAAATGATTATAATAACAATAAGAGCAATATCATAATTATTTCTATTGTTATTTCTATTATCATATTCGTTATTATTAAGAGAGTCATTAGAATATTGTTGGTTATTGCTATTATTGCAATTATTACGCCAATTATCATTTTATAATTAATATCATAATTATTGTCATAATTATCTTTATTATTATCATCATTATCGTCATTATTGTCATTATTAATGGGGTTATCATCATAATTAGCATTTATTGCTGAAATCATCATAATTATCATTTACACTCGAAAAAGGGGGTTTTCGACTAATCATCATAAATAGCAGAATTATTGCTGAAATTATCATAATCATCATTGAAACTCGGAAAAGGGGGGTTTTCGACTCTCAATAGGCTATATTTCGCTAGATTTCGCCGTTTTTTCGACTTTTGGGATTTTGTAACCTTTTTTCATTATAGATAGCCTTTATGATTGTAATTATCATCATTATTTCCATTATCATCATTATTCTCATTATTGTCATTATCACCATAATTACCCTTAATATAATCATAATAATTATGATCTTCATTATTAATGTCCTTATCGTCATCATAATGATCTATATAATGATAATGCCAATAAGATAATTTTAGAAATAATAACAACAATAATAATGATTATAATAACAATAATAGGGATATTATAATTATTTCTATTATTTCTATTATCATATCCTTTATTATTATTGTTATTATTATAAGTCATTAGAATGTTGTTGGTTATTGCTATTATTGCAATTATTACGCCAATTATCATTATAATTATCATTTTATAATTAATATCATAATTATTGTCATAATTATCTTTATTAACGTCATTATTGTCGTTACTATCGTCATTATTGTCATTATTGATGGGGTTATCATCATAATTAGCAGATTTATTGCTGAAATCATCATAATTATCATTTAAACTCGAAAAAGGGGGGTTTTCGACTGATCTCTCAATAATCTTTATTTCGCTATATTTCGCCGTTTTTTCGACCTTTTTTTTTTTTTTTTTTTACTTTTAGCCTTTTTCTCATTATAGATGGGCTTTATGATTATAATTATAATCATTATTGTCCTTATTATCATCATTATTATCAATATTGTCTTTATCGCCATAATTTTGCTTAATATAATCATCATAATAATTATTATCTTCATCATTAATGTCATTTTCGTAATTATAATGATGTATATAATGATAATGACAATAAAGATAATCTTGGAAATAATAACATTAATAAGGATTATAATAATAATAATATCGATATTATAATTATTTCTATTGTTATTTCTATTATCATATTCGTTATCATTATTGTTTTTTTTTTTTACTTTTAGCCTTTTTCTCATTATAGATGGGCTTTATGATTATAATTATAATCATTATTGTCCTTATTATCATCATTATTATCAATATTGTCTTTATCGCCATAATTTTGCTTAATATAATCATCATAATAATTATTATCTTCATCATTAATGTCATTTTCGTAATTATAATGATGTATATAATGATAATGACAATAAAGATAATCTTGGAAATAATAACATTAATAAGGATTATAATAATAATAATATCGATATTATAATTATTTCTATTGTTATTTCTATTATCATATTCGTTATCATTATTGTTATTATTATCAGAGTCATTATAATGTTGTTGGTTATTGCAATTATTAAGCCAATTATCATTGTAAATTTCATTTTATAAGAAATATCATAATAATTGTCATAGTTATATTTATTATCGTCATTATAGTCATTATTATCGTTATTATTGTAATTACTGATGGGGTTATCATCATAATTAGCAGAATATTGCTGAAATCATCATAATTATCATTGAAACTCGAAATGGGGTGTTTTCGACTCTCAATAGGCTGTATTTCTTCATTATCAATGTCATTTTCGTATATATAATGATCTATATAATGATAATGACAATAGAGATAATTTTATAAATAATAACAACAATAATAATGATTATAATAACAATATAGCGATATTATAATTAAATCTATTGTTATTTCTATTATCATATTCGTTATTATTATTGTTATTATTATGAGAGTCATTAGAATGTTGTTGGATTGCTATCATTGCAATATTACGCCAATTATCATTATAATTATCCTTTTATAATTATCATAATTATTGTCATAATATTTGTCATTAATTGTCTTATTATCGTCATTATTGTCATTATTGATGGGGTTATCATCATAATTAGCAGAATTATTGCTGAAATCATCATATTTATCATTTAACTCGACTCATCTCTCAAAAGGCTGTATTTAGGTAGATTTCGCCATTTTTCGACTTTTGGATTTTTTTTTACTTTTAGCCTTTTTCTCATTATAGTTGGACTTTATGATTATAATTATCATCTTCATTATATCATTATCATTATTGTAAATTATTGCATAATTTCCCTTAATATAATTTATAATAATTATTATCTTCATTATTAATGTCATTTTCGTCATTATAATGATCTATATAATGATGATGACAATAAAGATTTTAGAAATAATAACAACAATAATAATGATTATAATAACAATAATAGCGATATTATAGTTAATTCTATTGTTATTTCTATTATCATATTCTTTTATTGTTATTATTATGAGAGTCATTAGAATGTTGTTGTTATTGCTATTATTGCAATTATTACGCCAATTATAATCAATGTCATAATTATTGTCATAATTATCTTTATCATCGTTATTATTATCATTATTGATGGGGTTATCATCATAATTAGCAGAATTATTGCTGAAATCATTATAATTATCATTTAAACTCGAAAAAGGGTTTTTTTTCGACTCATCTCTTTATAGGATTTTTTCGAAGTTTGGGATTTTTTTACTTTCACCCTTTTTCTCATTATATATGGGCTTTATGATTATAATTATCATCATTATATTCATTATCATCATTATTATCGTTATTGTTATCATCGCCATAATTACCCTTAATATAATCATTATAATAATTATTATCTTCATTATTAATGTCAGTTTCATTTATAATGATCTATATAATGATAATGACAATAAAGATATTTTTAGAAATAATAACAACAATAATAATGATTATAATACAAAAATAATAGCTATATTATAATTATTTCTATTGTTTTTTTCTATTACCATATTGGTTATTATTATTGTTATTATTATGAGAGTCATTAGAAAGTTTGTTTTTGCAATTATTACGCCAATTCTCTTTTATAATTATCATTTTATGATTAATATCATAATTATTGTCATAATAATCTTTATTATCGTCATTATTGTCATTATTATCGTCAGTACTTTCATTATTAGTGGGGTTATCATTATAATTAGCAGAATTATTACTAAAATCACCATAGTTATCAATTATACTCGAAAAAGGAGGGTTTTCGACTCATCTCTCAATAGGCTTTATTTCGCTAGATTTCACCGTTTTTTTCGACTTTTGGGATTTTTTTTTTTACTTTTAGCCTTTTTCTCATTATAGATGGGCTTTATGATTATTAATTATCATCATTATTGTACTTATTATTATCATTATTCTTATTGTCATTATCGCCATAATTACCCTTAATATAATCATTATAATAATTATTATCTTCATTATTAATGTCATTTTCGTCATTATAATGATCTATATAATGATAATGACAATAAAGATAACTTTAGAAATAATAACAACAATAATAATGATTGTAATAACAATAATAGCGATATAATTATTTCTATTATCGTATTCGTTATTGTTATTGTTATTATTATGAGAGCCATTAGAATGCTGTTGGTTATTTCTATTATTGCAATTATTACGGCAATTATCATTTTTATTGTCATTTTATAATTAATATCATAATCATTGTCATAATTATTTTCATTATCATTATTGTCAATATTATCGTCATTATATTCATTATTAATGAGGTTATCATCATAATTAGCAGAATTATTGATAAAATCATCATAATTACCATGTAAACTCGAAAAAGGCTGTATCAATAGGCTGTATTTCGCCAGATTTCGCCGTTTTTTCGACTTTTTTTTTCTTTTTTTTACTTTTAGCCTTTTTCTCATTATAGATGGGCTTTATGATTACAATTTTTATTATTGTCATTATTATCATCATTATTATCATTGTCATTATCTCCATAATTACCCTTAATATGATCATTATAATAATTATTATCTTCATTATTAATTTCATTTTCGTCATTATAAAGGATCTATATAATGATAATGACAATAAAGATAATTTTATAAATAATAAAAGCAATAACAATGATTACAATAACAATAATAGCGATATTATAATTATTTTTAATGTAATTTCTATTATCATATTCGTTATTATTGTTATTATTATGAGAGTCATTATAATGTTGTTGGTTATTGCTATTATTGTAATTATTACGCCAATTATCATTATAATTATCATTTTTATAATTAATATAATAATTGTTGTCATAGTTATCTTTATTATCGTCATTATTGTCATTGTTGATAGGGTTATCATCATAATTAGCAGATTTATTGCTGAAATCATCATAATTATCACTGAAACTCGAATAAGGGGGTTTTCGACTCACCTCAATAGCTGTATTTCGCTAGATTTCGCCGTTTTTTTTCGACTTTTGGGATTTTTTTACTTATAGCCTTTTTCTCTTTATGAATAGGCTTTATGATTATAATTATCATCATTATTGTCGTTATTATCATCATTATTATCATTATGTGATTATCGCAATAATTACCCTTAATATAATCATTACGATAATAATTATCTTCATTATTAATGTCAATTTCCTAATTATAATGATCTACATAATGATAATGACAATAAAGATGATTTTAAAAATAATAATAACATTAATAATGATTATAATAACAATAATAGCGATATTATAATTATTTCTATTGTTATTTCTATTATCATATTCGTTATTATTATTGTTATTATTATGAGAGTCATTAGAATGTTGTTGGTTATTGCTATTATTGCAATTATTACGCCAATTATCATTATAATTATCATTTTATAATTCATATAATAATTTTTGTCATAATTATCTTTATTATCGTCATTATTGTCATTATTATCATTCATTATTGTCATTATTGATGGGGTTATAATCAAAATTAGCTGATTTTTTGCTGCAATCATCATAATTATCATTTATACTCGAAAAAGGGGGATTTTCGACTCATCTCTCAATTGGCTCTATTTCGCTAGATTTCGCCGTTTTTTCGACTTTTGGGATTTTATATTTTATTTTATATTAATTTATATAATGATAATGAAAATAAAGAAAATAATTTTTAGAAATAATAGCAACAATAATAATGATTATAATAAGAATAATAGCGATATTATAATTAGTTTTATTATTATTTCTATTATCATATTCGTTATTTTTATTGTTATTATTATGAGTCATTAAAATGTTGCTGGTTATTGCTATTATTGCAATTATTACGCTAATTATCATTATAATTATCATTTATAATTAATATCATAATTATTGTCATAGTTATCTTTATTATCGGCATTTTTGTCATTATTATCGTTATTATTGTCATTATTGATGGCGTTATCATGATAAGTAGCAGAATTATTGCTGAAATCATCATAATTATCATTTAAACTCGAAAAAGGGGCGTTTTCGACTCATCTCTCAATAGGCTGTATTTCGCTAGATTTCGCCGTTTTTTTCCGACTTTTGGGATTTTTTACTTTAAGCCCTTTACTCATTATAGATGGGCTTTATGATTATAATTATCATTATTGTCATTATTTTCATCAGTATTATCATTATTGTCATTATCGCCATAATTACACTTAATATAATCATTATGATAATAATTATCTTCATTATTAATGGCATATTCGTCATTATAATGATCTACATGATGATAATGACAATAAAGATAATTTAGAAAAAAATAATAACAATAATAATGATTATAATAACAATAATAGCGATATTATAATTATTTCTATTGTTATTTCTATTATGATATTCGTTATTATTATTGTTATTATTATGAGAGTCATTAGAATGTTGTTGGTTAATGCTATTATTGAAGTTATTTTGCCAATTATCATTATAGTTATCATTTTATAATTAATATGATAATTTTTGGCGTAATTATCTTTGTTATTGTAATTTTTGTCATTATTATCGTTATTATTGTCATTATTGATGGGGCTATATTCATAATTCGCAGAATTATTGCTGAAATCATCATAATTATCATTTAAACTCGAAAAAAGGGGGTTTTCGACTCATCTCTCAAACGGCTGTATTTCGCTAAATTACGCCGTTTTTTTCGACTTTTTTTTTTTTTTTACTTTTATCCTTTTTTTCATTATAGATGGGCTTTATGATTATAATTATCGTTATATTCATTATTATCACCATTATTATCATTGTTGTCATTATCGCCATAATTACCCTGAATATAATCAATACAATAATTATTATCTTCATTATTTTCATTTTCGTCATTATAAAGATCTATATAATGATAATGATAATTTTAGAAAAAAAAATATTTCTATTCTTATTTCTATTATCATATTTGTTATTATTGTTGTTATTATTATGAGAGTCATTAGAATGTTGTTGGTTAATACTATTATTGGAATTATTAGGCCAATTATCATTATAATTATCATTTTATAATTAATATCATAATTATTGTCATAATTATCTTTATTATCGTCATTATTGTCATTATTATCGGCATTATTGATGGGGTTATCATCATAATTAGCAGAATTATTGCCGAAATCATCACAATTATCATTGAAACTCGAAAAGGGGGGTTTTCCACTCATCTCTCAATAGGCTGTATTTAGCTAGATTTCGCCGTTTTTTCGATTTTGGGATTTTTTTTTTTTTTTACTTTTAGCCTTTTTCTCATTATAGATGGGCTTTTTGATTGTAATTATCATCATTATTGTCATTTTTATCATCATTATTATCATTATTGTCATTATCGCCATAATTACCCTAAATATAATAATTATAATAATTATTATCTTCATTATTAATGCCATTTTCGTCATTATAATGATCTATATATTGATAATGACAATAAAAACAATTTTAGAAATAATAACAACAATAATAATGATTATAATAATAATAATAATAGCGATATTATAATTATTTCTATTGTTATTTTTCTATTATCATATTCGTTATTATTATTGTTATTATTATGAGTCATTAGAATGTTGTTGGTTATTGCTATTATTGCAATTACTACGCCAATTATCTTTATAATTATCATTTTATAATTAATATACTTATTGTTATAATTATCAATATTATCGTCATTATTTTCATTATTATCGTCATTATTGTCATTATTGATGGGGTTATCATCATAATTAGCAGAATTATTTGCTGAAATCATCACAATTATCATTGAAACTCGAAAAAGGGGGGTTTTCGACTCATCTCTCAATAGGTTGTATTTCGCTAGATTTCGCCGTTTTCGACTTCTGGGATTTTTTTACTTTTAGCCTTTTCCTCATTATAGATGGGCTTTATGATTATGATTATTGTAGCGGGGCGTAGACCTAGTAGACTTTAAGTGGTCTGGTTGAGTCCTGGCTCAACCGAGAATATTGAGTTCTTTGCTCAAGGAAAGATTCGTCTGCAGTGAACAGATGTAAGGTTCCAGGCCTACGGCACGCTGCCACCACCCGATTAGTAGGTTCGGGAACCGTGTGTGTTGTGTAAGTGGGTGTGGGCGTTGTATCAGAGAAGGGTAAAGGAAAGTAACAGGAATGTGGTGTACTGAATGTTGGATGTGATAAAGGTTGTGATGCACACACCTTTGTCTACTTTTCAATGACTGAAAATGCCTGTATTCCCAAGTGAGTGT
>NW_020872726.1:430296-434750 GCF_003789085.1 Penaeus vannamei | reverse complement strand
AACAATGATAAGAAATTATTATTTATTTCTATTGTCCTTTATTAGTAGGAAAATTATTTAGAATAGAGTTAGCTATTGCTATGATTGCAGTAATTATGAGAATTATCATTATGATTATCATTCTATTATTATTATCATTATTATTGTCATTATTCATCATAATTATCCTTATGACTGTCAGCAATAAAGGAATTATCATGAAAGTTATCATAATTACCTGAATTAATGATTAAATTATCATAAATATAATTTAAAAGCGAAAAAGTTTTTTTCGGATAGAGTTAGCTATTGCTATTATTGCAGTAATTATGAGAATTATCACTATGATTTATCATTCTATTATTATTATCATTATTATTGTCATTTATCATCATAATATCCTCATGACTGTCAATAATGAACCAAATTATCATGAAAATCATTCATAATTACCCGAATTAAATGATAAAAATCATAACAATTATCATTTAAAAGCAAAAAGTTTTTTTTTTCACGCATTTATCTCAAAAGCTGTAATACGCTAGATTTTGACGTTTTTTTTCGACTTTTGGGATTTTACTACTTATGCCTTTATTTCAATATAAATGGGCTCTATAGTTATTTATTATCATCATCATTATTATTATACTCATTATTTCTTTATTATTATCATTATAGTCATTATCGTCATAATTATCCTCATTACTGTCAATAAAGCGAATTATCATAAAAATCATCATAATTTCCTAATTACCTGAATTAATGAATAAAATCATCATAATTATGATTTAAAAGCGAAAAAGGGCTTTTTTGGGCATTTCTCTCAAAAGGCTGTAATACGCTTGATTTTTTTCTTTTGGGATTTTACTACTTCATTGCCTTTATTTCATTATAAATTATAATAACAATGATAGTGAAATTATTATTATTTCTATTGTCCTTTTAGTAGGAAAATTATTAGAATAGAATGAGGTAGCTATTGCTATTATTGCAGTAATTTTGAGAATTATTCTGATTATCATTCTATTAGTATTATCATTTATTATTGTCATTATCATCATAATTATCCTCATTACTGTCAATGATAAAGGAATTATCATGAAAATCCTCATAATTACCTGAATTAATGATAAAACATCATAATTATCATTTAAAAGCGAAAAAGTTTTTTTTTCGGCATTTCTCTCAAAAGGCTGTAATACGCTAGATTATGCCGTTTTTTTTTCGACGTTTGGGATTTTACTATTTTTGGCCTTTATTAATTATAAATGGACTCTATGATTATTTCATTATATCATTATTTTTAATTTATAATAATTATTATGCTAATTATTAATGTTATTTTTATCAATTATACCTATAATCCCATGAAATAATGACGATAATAATGATTAATTATGATATTAATTAGGATAATTATAACATTAATTACGATAATTATAATAAAATGATAATTATAATGATTAATTTGCGTAATTAATGTAATAATAGCAAATAAATCAAAATATTGTAATGATTTTCATGATAATAACAATAACAATAACGATAATAATAATAATTAAAGATAATAATAAATACAGATAAATCATAATATCGATATTATTGTTATTATGATTATTATTGTTGTTATTATTATTTTCAAAAATTATCATATTGTTATCATTATAAAAAATTAAATGAGGAAAAAATTACATAAATAATTAAGGTAATAACTATTATAATGATTATATTAAGGGTAATTATGGCGATAATTACTATAATGATGATAATGATGATATTAATGATATGGATGATAATAATGATGATGATAATAATTATGAAGCCACCATAATTAAAAAGGCCTAAAAGTCGAAAAAAAAACGGAGAATATAAAGATATATAGATTTTTTGAGAATATGGTCGAAAAACTCCCTGTTTCGAGTTTATGGGATGATTCTGATGATTTCTGCAATAATTCTGCTAATTATGATGATGATTTTGATGATAATCCATTAATAATGACGATAATAATGATTAATTATGACATTTATTAGGATAATTATGACATTAATTAGGATAATTATAATAAAATGATAATTATAATGATAATTTGCGTAATTAATGCAATAATAGCAGTAATCAACAATATTCTAATGATTTTCATGATGAATAACAATAATAATAACGATAATGACAATAATTAATAATAACAATTAATAATGATAATAATAACAATAATAATAATAATAATAATAATAATAATAATAATAATAATAATCATAATAATAATAATAATATATATAATAATTAATAATAGAAATAATCATAATACCGCTATTATTGTTATTATGATTATTTTGTGTTGTTTTTATTATTTCTAAAAATTATCATTATTGTTATTATCATGCATAAAATCCCCAAAGTCGAAAAAATTGGCCTTTTGAGAATAGGGTCGTAAAAAAACCTTTTCGAGTTTATGGAAATGATTTATGATGAATTCTGCAATAATTCTGCTAATTATGATGATTTTATGACAATCCCATTAATAATGACGATAATAATGATGATTATGACATTAATTAGGAAGAATTTATGACATTAATTAGGATAATTACAATAAAATGATTATAATGATAATTTGTGTAATTAATGCAATAATTAGCAATAATTCAACAATATTCTAATGATTTTCATGATAATAACAATAATAATAACGATAATGATAATAATTAAAAATAATGATAATAATACAATAATCATAATTGTTATTATAATTATCATTGTTGTTGTTATTATTTCTAAAATTATCATTATTGTTAAATTGTTATAATAGTTATAATGAGGAAAATTACATTAATAATTAAGATAATAACTATTACAATGATTATATTAAGGGTAATTACGGCGATGATACTATAATGATGATAATGATGATAATGATGATATCAATGATGATAATGATGATGATAATAATTATAAAGCCCATCCCTAATGAAAAAGGCTAAAGTATAAAAATCCTGAGGTCGAAAAAAAACGGCGAAAAATCTAGCGATATATAGCCTATTGAGAATATTGTCGAACAATTTTTTTTCGAGTTTATGGGATGATTATGATAATTTATGGAATAATTCTGCAAATTAATAATGATTTTGATGATAATCCCATTAATAATGACGATAATAAATTATAATTATGAACATTAATTAGGATAATAAAGGAATTATCATGGACCTTCATAATTACCTGATTTCATTTTATAATCATCATAATTACCCATTAGAAAGGCAAAAAAGGTTTTTTTTCGACGTTTCTCTCAAAAGGCTGTAATCGCTAGATTCTGGCGTTTTTCTTCCCTTCTAGGATTTTATTAGTTTTAGCCTTTTATTTCATTATAAATGGCCCGAATAATTATTACTATCATCATTATTATCATTATTGTCATTATTCTTATTTCTATTATGATTATAGTCATTATGATCATTATTATTCATTTGCAGTTATCATAATTATTATGCTAATTACTAATGGCTCACTTCTCTCATTATTAATACTACTTTTATAATGATAAGAACAATAATGATAATTCTAGAATAATAATGACAATGATAATAATTATAATAACAAAGATAATGATATCATTCATATTCTATTGATTATTAGTATGAAAACTATTGGAATAGAGGTAATTATTTGCTATTATTGCAGTAATTATGAAAATTATCATTAAATTATCATTTTGTCATTATTATCTCATTATCATCATAATTATTCTTATTATCATCTTTATTGCAGTTATATTGATTATTATGCTAATTAGTATTGCTATTTTCATCATTATAACTATTTTTATAATGATAACAACAATAGTGATAATTTTAGAAAATTAATAATGACAATAATAATTATAATGAAGATAATGATATTATTATTATTTCTATTGCAATTATTAGTATGAAATTATTGGAATAGAGTTAATTGTTGCTATTATTGCAGTAATTATTAATATTATCATTACATTATCATTTTATCAGTATTGTCAATAATGAAGGAATTATCATGGAAATCGTAAATCATTACCTGAATCAATGTTAAAATCATTCATAATTACCATTAAAAAGTTTAAAAGGTTTTTTTCGACGTTTCTCAAAAAAAAAAAAAAAAAAAAAAAAGACTTAACACGCTAGATTTGGTGTTTTTTCGACTTTTGGAATTTTATTATTTTTTAGCCCTTTTTCGTTATAAATGGCCTGAATAATTATTATTATTGCAGTTTATAATAATTTATTATTCTAATTATTATTGCGATTTTCATCATTGGAACTACTTTTATAATGATAATAACAATAATGATAATTTTTGGAAATAATAATGACAATAGTAATAATCATAATAACAAGGATAATGATACATTATTATTTCTATTGTCATTATTAGTATGAAAAATTATTGGAATAGAGTTAATCATTGCTATTATTGCAGTAATTATCAATATTATC
>NW_020872726.1:422796-425296 GCF_003789085.1 Penaeus vannamei | reverse complement strand
AAGGAATTATCATGAAAATCATCATAATTACCTGAATTAATGTTAAAATCATTATAATTATCATTTAAAACCGAAAAAGGGGTTTTCCGACTTTTCTCTCAAAAGGCTGTAATACGCTAGCTTTTGCCGTTTTTTCGACTTTTTTGATTTTATCAGTTTTAGCCTTTGTTTCATTATAAATGGACTCTATGATTATCATCATCATCATCATTATTATCATTACATGATCTCGGTAATAGCCAGGGGCGAGAATCAACTATTTAGCAATAAGAATAATGGGCCTCTAATACATATGATGATTGAAATGCTCCTAGCAGTTTTACTAAAACAAAGTGCGACGGATGCAAATATAGGCTTGATCAAAGCACATAGGCAGTGATAAAGAGAGAGAGAGAGAGAGAAAAAAAACGAAATATATGTGCACTTACAAAAGCATGCTGATACATTTTCTCTGTCTCTTTCTGCGTCTCTCTCAAACGTGCGCATAGACACACACACACACAAGCATACACACACAACACACACAACACACACACACACACACACACACACACACACACACACACACACACACACACAAAGCTGCCTCCCTAACTACCTGCTACTTTATGATTGACCTTTACAAAGAGTTTATTGTCTCTTCTGCAATATAATGATGAAAATGACAGTAATAGTAATAAGTAATTCTGCAATAATGATAATGATAATAATGATAATCATGACGATAACTATAATGATAATAATCATAGGAATAATGACAATAATGATGATAATGATAATAATAATCATAGAGTCCAATTATAATGAAATAAAGGCTAAAACTAATAAAATCCCAAAAGTCAAAAAAACGGCAAAATCTAGCGTATTACAGCCTTTTGAGAAAAAGGTCGAAAAAAAACCTTCTTCGCTTTTAAATGATAATTATTATTTTAACATTAATTCAGGTAATTTTGATGATTTTCATGATAATCCCTTTATTATTACCAATAATGATAACTATGATGATAATGACAATAATAATAATGATAATAATAATAAAATGATAATTTTAATGATAATTTTGATAATTACTGCAATAATAGCAATAATTAACTCTATTCTAATAATTTTCATACTAATAATGACAATAGAAATAATAATGATATCATTATCATTGTTATTATAATGTATTATTGTCATTATTATTTCTAAAATTATCAATATTATTATTATTATAAAAATAGTTATAATGATGAAAATGACAGTAATAATTAGCATAATAATCATTATAACTGCATAATGATAGTAATGATAATGATGACGATAAGTATTTTTATTAGCTTTAATGTTAAAATTAAAATGATGATAATCATAAGAATAATAACAATAATGATGATAATGGTGATAAAAATAATCATAGAGTACATTTATAGTGAAATAAAGGCTAAAACTAATAAAATCCCAAAAGTCGAAAAACCGGCAAAATCAAGCGGATTTCTTGTGAGAGAAAGGTCGAAAAAAATCATTATAAAAATGGTTGTAATGAAGAAAATGACAGTAATAATTTGCATAATAATCATTATAACTGCAATAATGATAATGGTAATAAATATAATCATGAAGATAATGACTATAATGATGATAATGATAATAATAATCATAGAGTCCAATTATAATGAAATAAAGGCTAAAACTGATAGAATCCCAAAAATCTAAAAGAAAACGGCAAAATCTAGCGTATTAAAGCCTTTTGAGAGAAAGTCGGAAAACCCCCTTTTTCGCTTTTAAATGATAATTATGATGATTTAAATATTAATTCAGGTAATTATGAGGATTTTCATGATAATTCCTTTATTATTAACAATAATGATGATTATTATGATGATAATGACAATAATAATAATGATAATAGTAATAAAATGATAATTATAATGATGATCTTGATAATCACTGCAATAATAGCAATAATTAACTCTATTCCAATAATGTTCATACTAATAAGGACAATAACAAATAATAATACCATTATTATTGTTATTATAATGAGTATTGTTGTCATTATTATTTCTAAAATTATCATTATTGTTATTATCACTATAAAATAGTTATAATGATGAAAATGACAGTAATAATTTGCATAATAATCATTATAACTGTAATAATGATAATGATAATAATGATAATCACGACGATAATGACTATAATGATGATAATCATAAGAATAATGGCAATAATGATGATAATAATAATCATAGAGTCCATTTATAATGAAATAAAGCCTAAAACTGATAAAATCCCACAAGTCGAAAAAACGGAAAAATCTAGCGTATTACAGTCTTTTGAGAGAAAGGACGAAAAATACCATTTTTCGCTTTTAAATGATAATTATGATGATTTTAACATTAATTCAGGTAATTATGATGATTTCCATGATAACTCCTTTATTATTAACAATAATGATGTTTATTATGATGATAATGACAATAATAATAATGATAATAATAATAAAATGATAATTATA
>NW_020872726.1:400296-405296 GCF_003789085.1 Penaeus vannamei | reverse complement strand
AGGCCACAGCAAAAGACCCCCCAGTAGAGGATAATCTCTTCTTTGACAAGAAGGATATGACTCTCCTGTTGAGTGCTGTAGTTTCTGCTGTAGCAACAGCCTTGTGGAGGACCAGTGAGGAGGCGGAGAAGGCAGTTCAGGTTGCCATGACGGCTATGACCCAAACTGTTGCAGGTTTTAAATGGAAGGAAACTAGAAGCCTCCAAACCGAAAAAGAGCAGCACTCCCCTACCTAAATCCTCAAGTGGCAGGCTAGCTTCGGGAGAAGCATCATGTGAAACCCCAGCTAGTCTGTCAGGACAGACTGAAACTGTGCAGCAGAAGCCCCCACTGCAGGCCGAGTCTGTACAGCCAAAGTCTGATCCCCTGACTCGAGGTGGCACTCTCTACACCTCCCGGAGTGTCTGACATAGAGGAAGTTGTACAATCCTCAATCAACGAGGATTTATATTTATCAGATACCACCAGCACTTAGGCATCTGAAGCTGAAGCAAGTGACACTGAATAACCATCATGGCTCACAATCTAAGCATTCTGCAGTGGGATATCTGCAGCTATAAAAGCAAGAACTCCTTTCTCCAGTCAATAGTTCGAGCAAGGAGTATTGACGTCGTCATGCTCCAGGAAACACTAACAATGGGATCTGTGCACTTCTCAGGATATCATGCCTTCACCACTCCAAACCTGGATGGTGCTAGAGGCCTGATGACCCTGGTAAAAGAAGCAATCCCGTGCTCCTTAATAGCCAATCTGCCGCATTGTGGAGATGGCGTTGAATCTCTTGATGTTGAGATTCATCTGCCTGGGGGTCCTTTAAAAATATATAATGTATATAGCAAATCATTGTGTGAGAGTTTAGATTTAAACCAGGTCTGTGCTACCGCAGCACAAGACCGAGTGATCATAGTGGGAGACTTCAATGCACACATATCCATGCTGAATCCCCGCAAAAGGCCGAACGCGGCAGGCATTCATATAGCAGAAGTGCTTGATACGTTCCCTGAGATCGCTCTTCTCAACACCAAAGAACCAATGCGCGTGAGGGGAGGGGTCCTAGACCTTACCTTTGCCAATTTGAACTAATTTACTTTAATTTAATTCTCTCCACCAACAATGGTGGAGAGAATTCGGTGGTGTGTCGATGATACGGTTACCAGTGATCACTACGGCATAATCACCACCCTAATGGATGCAGGTCCAGTCCAAAGACCACATCACATTCCTAAATGGAAAACAGACAAGGCCAACTGGTTTACCTTCCAGGAAGGCTTGATGTCTGAAAGACAATGAACCCAACAATAATGAAAATGTGGATGTGCTAGAGGCAAGGCTAATCCAGGCCATAAATCAGGCAGCCCCACAAACCATCCCTAAAACTCGCCCATGGTCCAGAACTCACAAAGACGCCTGGTACTATAATGACGAGATCCCGACAATCTGGCCCTGTTGAGGAAAGCTGTTGCTTTTGGAGACCAGACCAGTCTTACAGAGTTATGGAAACAGATCAGGCAAGCGACAAGCCGCCAAGCCCCGAAATGCACTCATCATGATCCACAGTCAGAGGCTAAAAGATTGGTGCTTGAATTCTCAGCTGGAACCTGCAACAACAACCTGCCTCCAATGATGAGAGAAAAACAACAAAACTTAAATCCAGGAAGACTTGCTCTCATAAGAGACAAGGCACTTGAATCCGATGACACGGATGCCTTGTTCTCTCTTGGGGAACTAAGAAAGTCATACAAAACCAGCTCTGGATCAGCACCGGGATCTGATGGGATCTCCCACCCCATCATTTCGCATTTAGGCTTGTCAGGAGAAATTGCTTTCTTGCAGATTATAAACAAATCCTGGCAAACCGCCACGGTGCCCCAGAGCTGGAAACAAGCCACAAAACCAAAGGAGCCTGGCAAGTACCGTCCCATTTCTCTTCTCAGTTGCCTGGGTAAAACAGCTGAGATGGTACTCAACAGGCTTCGATGGAAGACAGGTCTCCTCATGAACACCTGCACGGGTTCACAATGGGTAAGAGCACTGCACACAGCATTTCTACACTCTTAAGCACAATCTGCACCTCGCCCGTCGTGGTTGTATTCTTAGACTTTTGGCCTGGATAGCTATTTTAAAATTAGGTCAGCAAATGTCAGATTTCAAGGCCACCTCTCACAGCACATGCCACTTGAAAATGGAACTCCTCAGGGAGGGGTTCTCAGTCCAGCCCTGTTTAATACCCTCATGTCCAACATACTCGACATTCACCTGCCAGAGGGATGCAAGATCATCTCTTATGCTGATGACTTGGCAATTATACCCTCTGGCAATCACTGCATAACTAGAGCTCAGCGTTGTCTGAACCTGGTGTCTGAAGAGTGTTGTAGGACGGGTCTAAAAATATCGGCAGCAAAATCCAAAGCAATGGCTCTGAGAACCAATGTCAGAAACAAAAAACTCACTGTGCAGGGTATGGATCTGGAATGGGTTAAGGACTACCTATACCTTGGTGTATGGATAGGACACTCACTTTCAAAAAGGAGATCCAATACCTGCTTGACAGAACCAAGGAAAGACTGTCCGTCATGAAAGTCATGACAGGGAGACACATAGGAGCAGGACACAAAGTACTAAGATCATTCTATGTACATGCTGTCCGCCCTATTATTGACTATGAATCTTTCGCCCTCATTGCTTCCAGTACAAAACGAAGCAGCCAGGATCATTTTAGGTGCCCCCAAGTGGACAAAGGTCATCAACCTCCTCATGGAAGCTGATTTACCATCCATGGACACCAGAATTGATCTAAGGGCAGCACAGTTCCTTTCCAAGGTCCTGTAGGCACCCAGAAACTCAGACTCAGACGCCTACAAGATTACCAGTTGTTTGCGGACAATTCTTGGCTCACACATACAGCCAGAGTCTTGATATGCTTTCAGCTAAAAGATTCATTGCTTGCCAAGGGTATGGACTCCCCTCACCCTGACTACAAAGAACCCCAGCCGTGGGCAAACGAAATGATCGAATTCTCAATTCTAAATCTTACAATGAGAAAAGATCAATATTCCATGCCTAGTCTAAAGGCACAAACGCAAAGGGTCATTGATAAAAAAAAAAAAACTCCGGGTAGCATAACATACTACACGGACGGATCTGTGGGTCCCATAAACCATACTGCAGGCGCCGGCCTTGCAACAAAGGATACTACAGCATTCATTAGAGTAACTGACAATGCCTCAACGCTCCAAGCTGAAACGGTTGCGATCATGGAAGCCCTGACACACGCGTCCCTAAGGGCATGACACGTCATTCACGCAGATTCAAGAGCAACTATTGACAGCTTACAGCATAGCATGGCGCTTGACAACATCTACCTCTTGACAACAGTACTAACCATAGCCCAAAGAATCCTCAGTCAGGGTAGAAGAATTATCATTAACTGGGTCCCAAGCCACATCGGCATACACGGGAGCGACCTTGCTGACAAACTAGCTGAAAAGGGCAGGGATATGCACCTATCCTCCATGATCGTTAAACCTAGCCGAAGGGGATTAAGCCAAAGAACCAAAGCTACAGCGTGTGCGGTCCTCCGGGGAGCACATAGAGAAAATATCACAAACTTGTTCGCTGCTAAGTGGTACTCAGATGCTTCAGGTTATGAGCCACTGGCCCTTCCTCCAAACACAAAAAGAGGTCATACTATTCAGACTAAGACTAGGTTACCAATGCGCTTGGCAAATTATTGACAATGAGACTGCCAGGTTATGCAAACACTGCGGCGAGCCTAACGCCACCCTGTTACATTACTTGCAAAATTGTGTACACACACAATTTCTGAGACGGGGACCACCCACCACAGCCGCCGGGATGGTAAAAATGGTCTGTAACATGCTTACTCCGTGGCAGCTGGATCGCTTGCTCGCAATTCAGCCACCACGATAAGCATGCTGTTCAAAGAAACCATCTGAGTTAACTAGAAATAATTAACACAGGCCGGGTCACTGAAGAGAAAAGGCCCGGGTGAAGCATGACTTCGCAAATCTAACTGAACTTACTGATCTCCTTGTATCCACTTCGGTTTTTGTCTGAAGAGGAACTCGTGAAGAGTTCGAAACGTCATGCTTATTTTCAATTCTCATTGTGGCTAATTTCATTTTTGTGTACACGTTATCGTGTTTGTGTTTGTGTTTCTGTTCATATATATATATATATATATATATATATATATATAATATATATATATAATATATATATATATATATATTATATATATTATATATATATATATATATATATATATATATATATATATATATATATATATATATATATATATATAATATATATATATATATATATATATATATATATATATATATATATATATATATATATATATATATATATATATATATATATATATATATATATATATATATATATATATATATATTATATATAATTATATATATATACAATATAGTGTCTTACGGTAAAGAATATTTAATATTGAAATGGATTTCAACGCATTTTTTTTTTTTTTTTTTTTTTGTGGAAAATATTTTTTCAATAACTCACAACCGTGAGAATTAGTAGCTGACAACCCGGAAGTCTCTCCAATGACCGGGAAACGAAAATTCTCGGTTTCAGATCTCAAACCTTCCCACGCGCACGGGAGAATGGGAAGTCGTCTGGTAAGAGCGGAACTATTGCGGGAAATTTGCACATTTCTAGTCTCGTCTGACAAGGAAAGGGGAAAGGAAAAACATTAACTCTCCTTCTCTTTTCTTTTCCCTTTTCCATCTTCTTGTTCTTTTCTTCATGTCTTTCTTTGTCGATCTCTTTCAAATTTCTCTTGTTATGTTTTTCTTCTTTTCTCTCTATTACTTTCATTCTCTCTCTCTCTTTTTTTCTTACTCTCTTTCTTTCTCTCTCTCTCTCTCTCTCTCTCTCTCTCTCTCTCTCTCTCTCTTCTCTCGTCTCTCTATCTTCTCTCTTCTCTTCTCTCTCAT
>NW_020872726.1:385296-390296 GCF_003789085.1 Penaeus vannamei | reverse complement strand
TAATTACCATTAAAAAGAAATTTTTTTTCGACGTTTCTCTTAAAAGGCTGTAATTCGCTAGATTTGGCGTGTTTTTTCGACTTTTGGGATTTTATTACTTTTGGCCTTTATTTCATTATAAATGGACTGAATAATAATTATTATCATCATTATTATCATTACTGTCATTATTTTCATGATTATTATCATTATAGTCATTATCATCATGATTATCATTATTATTATCATCATTATTGCAGTTATAATAATTATTATGCTTATTTATTATTGCTATTTTTATCATTATAACTATTCATATAATGATAATAGCAATAATGATAATTTTATAAATAATAATGAAATAATAAAACTTTAATGACAATGATAATGATGTTATTATTATTTCTATTGCCATTATTAGTATGAAAATTATTGGAATAGAGTTAATTATTGCAGTAATTATCAAAATTATCATTATAATTATGATTTTATCATTATTATTGTCATTATCATCATAATTATCATCATTATTGTCAATAATAAAGGAATTATCATGAAAATCATCATAATTACCTGAATTAATGTTAAAATCCTCATAATTACCATTACAAAGCGAAAAAGTGTTTTTTTCGATAATTATAATGACAATGATAATGATGTTATTATTTTTCTATTGCCATTATTAGTATGGAAATTATTGGAATAGATTTGATTATTGCTATTATTGCAATAATTATCAAAATTATCATTATGATTATTATTTTATCATTATTATTCTCATTATCATTGTCATTATCTTCATAGTTATCCTCATTGTGTCAATAATAAAGGAAATATCATGAAAATCATCATAATTACCTGAATTAATGTTAAAACCCTCATAATTACATCAAAAACCGAAAAAGTTTTTTTTTTCGACGTTTCTCTCAACAGGCTGTAATACGCTAGATTTTGCCGTTTTTTCGACTTATGAGATTTTATTACTTCTGGCCTTTATTTCATTATAAATGGACTGAATGATAATCATTATCATCATTATTATCATTACCGTCATTATTTTCATGATTATTATCATTATAGTAATTATCATCATGATTATCATTATTATTATCATCATTATTGCAGTTATAAAAATTTTTATACTAATTATTATTGCTATTTTCATTATAATAACTATTTATAATGATAATAGCAATAATGATAATTTTATAAATAATAATGACAATAATAATAATTATAATGACAATGATAATATGTAATTATTATTTCTATTGCCATTATTAGTATGAAAAATATTGGAATAGAGTTAATTATTGCTATTTTTGAAGAAATTATCAAAATTATCATTTATAATTATGATTTTATCATTATCATTGTCATTAACATTGTCATTTTCATCATGATTATCCTCATTATTGTCAATAATAAAGGAATTATCATGAAAATCCTCATAATTACCTGAATAAATGATAAAATCCTCATAATTACCATTAAAAAGCGAAAGGTAATAGCTAGATTTTGCCGTTTTTCGACTTTTGGGATTTTATTACTTTCGGTCTTTATTTCATTATAAATGGACTGAATAATAATTATTATCAACATTATTGTCATTACTGTCATAATTTTCATTATTATTATCATTATAGCCATTATCATCATGATTAGCATTATATTATCACCATTATTGCAGTTATAATCATTAATATGCTAATTATTATTGCTATTTATATAATTACAACTATTTATATAATGATAATAGCAATAATGATAATTTTAGAAATAATAATGACAATAATAATAATTATAATGACAATGATAATGATATTATTATTTCTATTGCCATTATTAGTATGAAAGTTATATGAATAGAGTTAATTATTGCAGTAATTATCAAATTATCCTTATAATTATGATTTTATCATTATTATTGTCATTATCATTGTCATTATCATCATAATTATTATCATTATTGTCAATATTTAAGGAATTATCATGAAAATCATCATAATTACCTGAATTAATGTTAAAATCCTCATGATTACCATTACAAAGCGATTTTTTTTTTTTTCGACGTTTCTCTCAAAATGCTGTACTACTCTAGTTTTTGCCGTTTTTTTCGACTTATGGAATTTTATTACTTCTGGCCTTTATTTCATTATAAATGGACTGAATAATAATTATTATCGTCCATATTATCCTTACTGTCATTATTTTCATTATTATTATCATTATACTTATTATCATCATGATTATCATTATTTTTATCCTCATTATTGCAGTTATGATAATTATTATGCTAATAATTATTGCTATTTTTATCATTATAACTATTTATATAATGATAATAGTGTAATGGATATACCTTTGTCCGTTTTATTGATTTTATTTAAGTCTATCCTTTGATTCATTTTCTTCATTTATATCCTTCGATCCAAGTAAACATTAAATAATTACCATATTTTAGTAACTCGTTATTTGATACCTATTTCTGCTGAATGTGTTTTTAAAATGTCTAAGATGATTAAACTTAGTTTTAAAAAGTTGATATTCAGATTGTAATCATTGAAGAGAAATTAACTTTAGTGGATCTGTGGAAAACGGTTTTGTAGTTGCCCGACATCGTGGGAGGAAGGCGGTTGTGTGCAATTCCTTTTGTTTTAAGACGGAAAATTTACGTCATGGAGCCTTGTTTGCTTTTAAGTAAGTTCCTGTAGATTGCTTATATATCTAAGATGGTTTTAAATACATATTAAAGGTTGGTCAAAGTATGTTATTACACACATAAACAAACAAATGAAACTCCTCGCAACAGGTTGTTGTGGTTGTGTTGACATTGCGAGGCTAGGAACCACGAACATTTATAATTATTCTATTCCGATATAATGTCTGCATATTTTATATTCTCAATGAAAGAATGTCTGTGTCTTCACTTGATATTCACCGTACAAGGGTGCTATTAGGATACTTCACATGTTATCCATTTTTATACTTAATTGTTATCCATTTTTATACTTAATTGGTGATGGATGTTCCTAATTTTCTAATATTTCATGTTTTTTGTATATTACATATGTTTGATGAATAATCAACTTGTTCTTGTTTAATTATTCTCTCATTGACCTCTTGAGCTACTTTATGATGAATAATTTGGTTGCACTACCCATCTGGGTTTTGAATACATATAACAATAAGAAATCCCCTAGATTATAGTCACATGGGGGCCTGACCTATTTTTCTGTGAAGAGTGAAGACCAATAATATTTTCATTTATTTTTACCTTTGGCCAACCGACCTGTTATAAATTTGTAGATTAAGCCTCCTTCTTTGATTTAGTAATTAAAATGAAAGTGATTTTGTTTTAACTTCATCAAGTAGCTATTTGCTTTAAATTACAAATTTATAGTTTAATTATTTAATTTATAAGTTTAATTTTGTTGTGCTGTTCACTGCAATACAAAATGTTTGATTTTGAAGAATTTATTGAAAAGCCATCAAATGAAAATTTACACAAGTGCAAAAAGGATGATTGGATAAATCTAGCAAAACATTGCATTCCTTTAAAAAGCAATGCTCGTAAAAGTGAAATAAGGGAGTTAGTCCTTCAGACTTTAGTAAAAGAAAGTGTATTGCCTACAGAAGCTTTAGACATTGATGGAAATGTTACAGTAAGTCTAAATAAGACTGAAACAGATTCTCTTGAACTTCAAAAACTAAACTCTGAAAGATATAAATTTGAAAAAGAGTTAGAAGAAAGAGAGAGAGAACGGCAACATAGAGAGAGAGAACGGCAACATCAATTAGAACTCATCAAGTGTGTGTGTGTGTGTGTGTGTGTGTGTGTGTGTGTGTGTGTGTGTGTGTGTGTGTGTGTGTGTGTGTGTGTATATATATATATATATATATATATATATATATATATATATATATATATATATATATATATAAAAGATGGAAACAATGCACTACCGCATTTTTATCATGAATATATAACCTCTCTGTTCGGGGATCGATCCCGGGCCGCCAGATCGTAGGGCGGCCACTCTATCCATTACTCCACCACTCAACAAAAGGATTGTGCAACCAGGCGCCATCTAGCGCCATGGATTTTACCTAACTACTCATACCTGAGTAAGTATAGCGAGATTTTACACACAATCCCCGTGAACATTCGGGACTTATGGAAAGCAGATCAAACCCCAAATCAGATAACCTGAGGTTGCATGAGGAATGGTTCTATATGATAATAGGAACCTGTTTATGTTAGTGGTGAGACCAGATCTGCTACTGCCTCTACATTTCATGTTAGACTTGAACGTCTGTACAAATCTTTCTGCCTTACCATTCGTTGTGGGATGATACGGAGCACTACGAATGTGTTTGATGTTGTTCCCCTTACAAAAACTATCAAACTCACTTGTAACAAACTGAGGTCCGTTATCCGACACAATTTGCTCAGGAATACCATGCGTTGCAAATAGGGACATGAGCACTCTCACGGTGCTATATGCAGTTGTAGAGGTCATTGGTATAACTTCAGGCCACTTACTAAATGAGTCAACCACAATCAAGAAAGTGTGACCTCGAAATGGACCTGCAAAGTCGATGTGTACTCTCTGCCATGGAGTACTAGGTGTCTCCCAAGGGTGTGTCTTACAGGGAGCTGGATTGTTCTGCTGGAATGCACATCCCTCACAGTTTCTTACATAAGTCGTAATATCATTATCAATACCAGGCCACCACACAAAAGTACGAGCAATTGCCTTTGTGCGTACAATACCTTGGTGTTCGGCATGTAACTCCGCTAGAACTCTACCTTTCAAACGGTCCGGGATTATTACTCTGGTATTTCTCAATATACAATCCTGTACAACAGACAAGTCTGTAAATGGCTTGTATCGCTGCTCCGACAATACATCCTTATTATTTAGTGACAAACACTGTAAAACCCTAGATAATATGGGATCCTTCTTAGTCTGACATGCAATTTGCTTCGATGTAACCGGCTATCTTGACATGCATTT
>NW_020872726.1:375584-385196 GCF_003789085.1 Penaeus vannamei | reverse complement strand
ATCAAATGATAATTTTGATAATTACTGCAATAATAGCAATAAACTCATTAAAATTATTTTCCATACTAATAATGGCAATAGAAATTAAATAACATCATTATCATTGTCATTATAATTATTATTATTGTCATTATTATTTCTAAAATTATCATTATTGCTATTATCATTATATAAATAGTTATAATGATAAAAATAGCAATAATAATTAGCATAATAATATTATAACTGCAATAATAATGATAATAATAATGATAATCATGATGATAATGACTATAATGATAATAATCATGAAAATAATGACAGTAATGATATAATGATGATAATAAATTATTTCAGTCCATTTATAATGAAATAAAGGCCAGAAGTAATAAAATCCAAAAGTCGAAAAAAACGGCAAAATCTAGCGTATTACAGCCTTTTGAGAGAAACCGAAAAAAACCTTTTCGCTTTTTAATGGTAATTATGAGGATTTTAACATTAATTCAGGTAATTATGATGATTTTCATGATAATTCCTTTATTATTGACAATAATGATGATAATTATGATGATAATGACAATATAATGAAATCATAATATAATGATAATTTGATAATTACTGCAATAATAGCAATAATTAACTCTATTCCAATAATTTTCATACTAATAATGGCAATAGAAATAATAATAACATCATTATCATTATAATTATTATTATGTCATTATTATTTCTAAAATTATCATTATTGCTATTATCATTATATAAATAGTTATAATGATAAAAATAGCAATAATAATTAGCATAATAATATTATAACTGCAATAATGATGATAATGATAATCATGATATAATGACTATAATGATAATAATCATAAAATGAAAGTAATGATAATAATGATAATAATATTATTCAGTCCATTTATAATGAAATAAAGGCCAGAAGTAATAAAATCCCAAAGTCGAAAAAACGGCAAAATCTAGCGTATTACAGCCTTTTGAGAGAAACGTCGAAAAAAAAACCTTTTCGCTTTTTAATGTAATTATGAGGATTTTAACATTAATTCAGGTAATTATGATGATTTTCATGATAATTCCTTTATTATTGACAATAATGATGATAATTATGATGATAATGACAATGATAATGACAATAATAATTATAATTATAATTATAATTTTTGATAATTACTGCAATAATAGCAATAATTAACTCTATTCCAATAATTTCATACTAATAATGGCAATAGAATAAAATAAACATCATTATCATTGTCATTATAATTATATTATTGTCATTATTATTTCTAAAATTATCATTATTGCTATTATCATTATATAAATAGTTATAATGATAAAATAGCAATAATAATTAGCATAATAATTATTATAACTGCAATATGATAATATAATAATGATAATCATGATGATAATGACTATAATGATAATAATCATGAAAATAATGACAGTAATGATAATAATGATGATAATATTATTCAGTCCATTTATAATGAAATAAAGGCCAGAAGTAATAAAATCCCAAAAGTCGAAAAAACGGCAAAATCTAGCGTATTACAGCCTTTGAGAGAAACGTCGAAAAAAAAACCTTTTCGCTTTTAATGGTAATTATGAGGATTTTAACATTAATTCAGGTAATTATGATGATTTTTCATGATAATCCTTTATTATTGACAATAATGATGATAATTATAATGATAATGACAATAATAATGAATAATAATGAAAATCATAATTATGATAATTTTGATAATTACTGCAATAATAGCAATAATTAACTCTATTCCAATAATTTTCATACTAATAATGGCAATAGAAATAATAATAACATCATATCATTTATAATTATTATTATTGTCATTATTATTTCTAATATCATTATTGCTATTATCATTATATAAATAGTTATAATGATAAAAATAATAATAATTAGCATAATAATTATATAACTGCAATAATGATGATAATAATGATAATCATGATGATAATGACTATAATGATAATAATCATGAAAATAATGACAGTAATGATAATGATAATAATATTATTCAGTCCATTTATAATGAAATAAAGGCCAGAAGTAATAAAATCCCAAAGTCGAAAAACGGCAAAATCTAGCGTATTACAGCCTTTTGAGAGAAACGTCGAAAAAAAACCTTTCGCTTTTAATGGTAATTATGAGGATTTTAACATTAATTCAGGTAATTATGATGATTTTCATGATAATTCCTTTATTATTGACAATAATGAATATTATGATAATGACATAATGACAATAATAATAATAATTATAATTATAATTTTGATAATTACTGCAATAATAGCAATAATTAACTCTATTCCAATAATTTTCATACTAATAATGGCAATAGAATAATAATAACATCATTATCATTGTCATTATAATTATTATTGTTATTATTATTTCTAAAATTATCATTATTGCTATTATCATTATATAAATAGTTATAATGATAAAAATAGCAATAATAATTAGCATAATAATTATTATAAATGCAATAATGATGATAATAATGATAATCATGATGATAATGACTATAATGATCATTGGGGGCAATGCAGATAAATAGGCTGGAAATCGTGGGCCTCGTCCTCAGATCCTCCTGAGCTCTCTGTCTGCGCTTTTCCCTTACGCTTTTCTACGCCTGACTTAATTCTGTGCTAACTTTCCTCCCTCTACCCATCTCTACTTCTACCTTACTTTACCTCTACCCCTCTCTACTTCTACCTTACTCTACCTCTACCCCTCTCTACTTCTACCTTACGTAGTCTACCTCTCTACTTCTACCTTACTCTACCTCTACCCCTCTCAACTTCTACCTTACTTTACCTCTACCCCTCTCTATTTATACCTTACTCTACCTCTACCCCTACTTTTTTATATGTATATTAGCTCGGTTATTTTTGATAACTTCCTTGGTTTGATCACGGTCGTAAGGACGCGGATTCAATGGAGGATATTTTGATGAGAAACTTTAGCTTTTCTTTTTCATAATAAGGCGCAGTGATCTAGTTTGTTTTGGGATCTGTGTTTTTGTTTCTTTTAAGCCCTGAGCTTTTACGCTTTCGTCTGTTTTTTCCCTTTTATTAATTTTATCACAAAATTCATTTGTAAGTATTGTGTTTTGCTATTTTTAGTTCGGCATTCTTTTTGTGATTTACGTGTTTAATGTTTTGTTTTATGTTAAATATATATATGATTTTAACATGTATTTTATGACTTCCTAGTAAATTTTCTCTTGCTAAGATTTCACCACGAATTAAATAAAGAATAATCTAAAGAAATGAAGTAAAATACAGAAAGTAAAGATAAAAGTTATGAAAATAAACAATGATATATAATTCATTAAAATTGAAACATTAAAAGATCCAGAGTGACTAAAAAGGCTAAAATAGAAGCTTTAGAATCAATATTTCATGTTGACATGATTTTCTCTTAAAAAACCTACCAGTTAAATTTAATAACCTGACTGAAATACCTTCTATCAGACTATCATACATAGACTGACACGCACTCTACACGGATAAACCACGCTAACCAACACGGGAAACCGTCGAGTTATTGATCAGATATACCTTTCTTCACCTCACCCTTTACTATTGTTTCTCACCCTCATCTACACGTCTCCTACTTTACATCCACAATACTCGTTCCTGAACGGATTAACCAGGTGGTGGCAGCGCTATCGGGCGGATATCTCGAGTGGATATTAAAGTAAAGGGTTGGATTCACTACACAATCATCCCATAAACTCGAAAAAGGTTTTTTTTCGACCATATTCTCAAAAGGCTATATATCGCTAGATTTCGCCGTTTTTTCGACTTTGGGGATTTTTATACTTTAACCTTTTTTTCATTAGGGATGGGCTTTATAATCATTATATTCATCATTATTATCATTAATATTATGAATATCATCATTATAGTAATTGTCGCCAAAATTACCCATAAAATAATCATTATAATATTTATTATCTTAATTATATGTCCTTTTCCTCACTATAACTATTTTTATAATGATAATAACAATAATGATAATTTTACAAAAAAAATAACAACAAAATAATATTTATAACATTAATATTATGATTATTTCTATTTTCATTACTATTTCTAATTATTATCATTATCGGTATTATTATTGTTATTATCATGAAAATCATTAGAATATTGTTGATTATTGCTATTATTGCATTAATTACTCAAATCATCATTATAATTATCATTTTATTATTATTATCCTAATTAATGTGATAATTATCATTATTATCGTCATTATTAATGGGATTATCAAAATGATGATAATTAGCAGAATTATTGCAGATATGATCATAATCATCCCATAAACTCGAAAATGGTCTTTTTCCACCATATTCTCAAAAGGACATATATCGCTAGATTTCGCTGTTTTTTCGACTTTGGGGATTTTTATACTTTTAGCCTTTTTATATTATGGATGGGCTTCATAATTATTATCATCGTCATTATTATCATTAATATCATTATCATAATTATCATCATTATAGTAAGTATCGCCATAATTACCCTTAAAATGATTATTAAAAGTTATCATCTTAATTATTAATATCATTTTCCTCATTATAACTATTTTATAATGATAATAACAATAATGATAATTTTAGAAATAATAACAACAATAATAATTATGATAACAATGATAGTGATAGTGTGATTATTTCTATTATTATTATTATTTTAAATTATTATCATTATCAATATTATTATTATCATGAAAATCATCAAAATATTGTTGATTATTGCTATCATTGCATTAGTTACGCAAATTATCATTATAATTATTTTATTATAATTATCCTAATCAATGTCATAATTATCATTATTATCGTCATTATTAATGGGATTATAATCAAAATCATCATAATTAGCAGAATTATTGCAGAAATCATTATAATTATCATAATTATTGTTAATAATAAAGGAATTATCATGAAAATTATCACAACTACCTGAATTAATGTTAAAACCATCATAATTATCAATTAAAAGCAAAAAGAGGGGTTTTCGACGTTTCTCTCAAAAAGCTGTAAAACGCTAGATTATGCCGTTTTTTTATTTATTTCATTATAAATGGACTATATAAATATCATTATCATCATTATTGTCATTATTCTTATGATTATCATCATTAATGTCATTATCGTCATGATTATCATTATTACAGTTATAATGATTATGCTAATTATTACTGTCATTTTCATTATTATAACTATTTTTATAATGATAATAAATAATAATAACTTTAGAAATAATAATGACAATAATACTCATTATAATAACAATAATAATGATATTATTATTTATATTGTCATTATTAGTATGATATTATTGCTATTATTGCTGTAATTATCAAAATTATCATTATGATTATGATTTTATCCTTATTATCGTCATGATCATTGTCATTATCATCATAATTATCCTCATTATTGTCAATAATAAAGGAATTATTATGAAAATCATCATATTTACCTGAATTAATGTTAAAATCCTCATAATTACCATTGAAAACCGAAAAGGGGGTTTTCGACGTTTCTCTAAAAAGGCTGTAATACGCTAGATTTTGCCGCTTTTCGACATTTAGGATTTTATTAAGTCTGGCCTTTATTTAATTATGAAGAGATTGAATAATGATTAGTATCATCATTGTTATATTTAATGTCAATATTTTCATGATTATTATCATTATAGTCATTATCATCATGATTACCATTATTATTATCATCATTATTGCATTTATAATAATTATTATGCTAATTATTATTGCTATTTTTATCATTATAACTATTTCTATAATGATAATATCAATAATGATAATTTTAGAAGCTCATAATTACCATTAAAAAGCGAAAAGGGTTTTTTTCGATGTTTCTCTCAAAAAGCTGTAATACGCTAGATTTTGCCGTTTTTTTTTTTTTTTTTGGCTTTTGGATTTTATTACTTCTGGCCTTTATTTCATTATTAATGGACTGAATAATGGTTATCATCATTATTATCATTACTGTCATTATTTTCATGATTATTATCATTATAGTCTTTATTCATGATTATCATTATTATTATCATTATTATTGTAGTTATAATAATTATTATGCTAATTATCAGTTCATTTTTTATCATCATAACTATTTATATAATGATAATAGCAATAATGGTAATTAAAGAAAAAATAATAGCAATAATGATAATTATAATGACAATGATAATGATGTTATTCTTATTTCTATTGTCATTATTAGTATGAAAATTATCGGAAAAGAGTTAATTATTGCTATTATTGCAGTAATTATCAAAATTATCAATATAATTATGATTTTGTCATTATTATTGTCATTATCATTTTAATTTTCATTATAATTATCCTCATTATTGTCAATAATAAAGGATTTATCATGAAAATCATCATAATTACCTGATTTAATGTTAAAATCCTCAAATTTACTCAGATGGCTGGAATGCGCTAAATTTTTTCCGTTTTTTGACTTAGGATTTTATTACTTCTGGCCTTTATTTCATTATAAATGGACTGAATAATGATTATCATTATTATTGTCATTACTGTCATTATTTTCATGATTATTATCATTATAGTCATTATCATTGATTATCATTATTATTATCATCATTATTGCAGTTATAATAATTATTTTTATCATTATAACTATTATATAATGATAATAGCAATAATGATAATTTTAGAAATAATAATGACAATAATAATAATTATAATGACAATGATAATGATGTTATTCTTATTTCTATTGTCATTATTAGTATGAAAAAAGTATTGGAATTGAGTTATTATTGCAGTAATTATCAAAATTATAATTTAATTTATGATTTTATCATTATTATTGTCATTATCATCATAATTATTATTATAATAATAAAGGAATTATCATGAAAATCTTCATAATTACCTGAATTAATGTTAAAATTTTTTTCGACGTTTCTCTCAAAGGCTGTAATACGCTAGATTTTTTTTCGAATTTTGGGATTTTATTACTTCTGGCCTTTATTTCATTATAAATGGACTGAATAATAATTATTATCATTATTATCATTACTGTCATTATTTTCATGATTATTATCATTATAGTCATTATCATCATGATTATCATTATTATTATCATCATTATTGCAGTTATAATAATTATTATGCTAATTATTATTGCTATTTTTATCATTATAACTATTTATATAATGATAATAGCAATAATGATAATTTTAGAAATAATAATGACAATATAATATTTTAACAATATAATGATGTTTTTTTATTTCTATTGCCATTATTAGTATGAAATTATTGGAATAGAGTTAATTATTGCTATTATTGCAGTAATTATCAAAATTATCTTTATAATTTTATTTTATCATTATTATTGTCATATCATTGTCATTATCATCATAATTATCATCATTATTGTCAATAATAAAGGAATTATCATGAAAATCATCATAATTACCTGAATTAATGTTAAAATCCTCATAATTACCATTAAAAAGCGAAAATTTTCTCTCAAAGGCTGTAATACGCTAGATTTTGCCGTTTTTTCGACTTTGGGATTTTATTACTTCTGGCTTTATTTCATTATAAATGGACTGAATGATTATTCATCATTATTATCATTACTGTCATTATTTTCATGATTATTATCATTATAGTCATTATCATCATGATATCATTATATTATTAATTATTATTGCAGTTATAATAATTATTATGCTAATTATATTGCTTTTTTATCATTATAACTATTTATAATGATAATAAATAATGATTATTTTAGAAATAATAATGACAATAATAATTATAATGACAATGATAATGATGTTATTATTATTTATTGCCATTATAGTATGAAAATTATTGGAATAGAGTTAATTATTGCTATTATTGCAGTAATTATCAAAATTATCATAATTATGATTTTATCATTATTATTCATTATCATTGTCATTATCATAATTATCTCATTATTGTCAATAATAAAGGAATTATCATGAAAATCATAATTACCTGAATTAATGTTAAAATCCTCATAATTACCATTAAAAAGCGAAAAGTTTTTTTTCGACGTTTCTCTCAAAAGCTGTAATACGCTAGATTTTGTATTTTTTTGTGGGATTTTATTACTTCTGGCCTTTATTTCATTATAAATGGAGTGAATGATGATTATCATCATTATTATCATTACTGTCATTATTTTCATGATTATTATCATTATAATTACCTCATAATTACCATTAAAAAGCTAAAAGGTATCTCTCAAAAGGCTGTTGTAATACCTTAGATTTTGCCCTTTTTCCGACTATTGGGATTTATTACTTGTGGCCTTTATTTCATTATAAATGGACTGAAACAATGTTTTTTATCATTATTATTATCATTACTGTCATTATTTTCATGATTATTATCATTATAGTCATTTCATCATGATTGTCATTATTATTATCATCATTATTGCAGTTATAATTATCATGCTAATTATCATTGCTATTTTTATCATTATATCTATTTATATAATAATAATATAATGATAATTTAGAAATAATAATGACTAATAGAAATTATAATGACAATGATAATGATGTTCTTCTTATTTCTCTTGCCATTATTAATATGAAAATTGTTATTGCTATTATTGCAGTAATTATCAAAATTATCATTTATAATTATGATTTTATCATTATTATTGTCATTTATTATCATAATTATCCTCATTGTTGTCAATAATAAAGGCGTTATAATGAAAATCATCATAATTACCTGAATTAATGTTAAAATCCTCATAATTACCATTAAAAAGCGAAAAGGTTTTCGACGTTTCTCTCAAAAGGCTGGAATACGCTAGATTTTGCCGTTTTTTCGACTTTGGGATCATTACTTTTAGCCTTTATTTCATTATAAATGGACTCTATAATTATTATTTTCATCATTATTACCATTATTGTCATTACTTTTATGATTATTATCATTATAGTCATTTACATCATAATTATCATTATTATTATCATTTTTGCAATTATATATTTATTATGCTAATTATTATTGTCTTTTTCATCATTATAACTTTTTATATAATGATAATAACAATAATGATAATTCTAGGAATGATAATGACAATAATAATAACTGTAACAACAATTATAATGATATTATTATTATTTCTTCTGTCATTATTAGTATCAAAAATTATTAGAATAGTTTAATTATTGCTATTAATGCAGTAATTATCAAAATTATCATTGTAATTATTATTTTCTTATCATTATCATTATTATTGTCAATGATAAAGGAATTATCATGAAAATCATCATAATTACCTGAATTAATATTAAAATCATTATTATCATTTAAAAGCGAAAAAGGGTTTTTCGACGTTCATCTCAAAAGGCTGTAATACACTAGATTTTACTTTTTTTCGACTTCTAGTATCTATTACTTTTAGCCTTTATTTCATTATAAATGGACTCTATAACCATTATCATTATTATCATCATTGTCATGATTTTTAAGATTAATATCAATATAGTCATTATCTTCATAATTAT
>NW_020872726.1:355670-367984 GCF_003789085.1 Penaeus vannamei | reverse complement strand
GAGCTAACCTAACCTAACCTAACCAAATTGCAGCTAATGTAACCTAACCTCCATTAAACTGATTTAATATAAACCTTATGTAAGAAAACGAATTTGGGATCTCCTGATCAAAGCTGAGCCTAACCTAACATAACCTAACCTAACCTAACCAAATTACAGCTAATGTAGCCTAACCTCCATTTAACTGATTTAATATAAACCTTATGTAAGAAAACGGAATTTGGGTTCTCCTGATCAAATCTGAGCCTAACATAACCTAACCTAAAACCTATACCTAAAATTCCAGCTAATGTAACCCAACTTCCATTAAACTGATTTAATATATACCTTATGTAAGAAAACGGAATTTGAGGTCTCATGATCAAATCTGAGCCTAACCTAATCTAACCTAACCTAACCAAATTCCAGCTAATGTAACCTAATCTCCATTAAACTGATTTAATATATACCTTATGTAAGAAGACGGAATTTGGGGTATCCTAATCAAAGCTGAGCCTAACTAACCTAACCTAACCTAACAAAATTCCAGCTAATGTAACCTAACCTCCCTTAACTGATTTAATATAAACCTTATGTAAGAAAACGGAATTTGGGTCTCCTGATCAAAGCTGAGCCTAACTTAACCTAACCAAATTCCAGCTAATGTAACCTAACTCTCAATTAAACTAATTTAATATAAACATTTTGTAAGAAAACGGAATTTGGGGTCTCCAGATCAAATCTGAGCCTAACCTAACCTAACCTAACCTAACCAAATTCAGCTAATGTAACCTAACGTCCATTAAACTGATTTAACATAAACCTTATGTAAGAAAACGGAATTTGGGGTCTCCTGATTAAATCTTAGGTTAACCTATCCTAACCTAACCTAACCAAATTCCAGCTAATGTAACCTAACCTCCATTAAACTGATTTAATATTAACCTTATGTAAGAAAACGGAATTTGGGGTCTCCTGATCAAATCTGAGCCTAACCTAACTAACATAACATAACCAAATTCCAGCTAATGTAATCTAACCTCCATTAAACTGATTTAATATAAATCTTATGTAAGAAAACGGAATTTGGGGTCTCCTGATCAAATCTGAGCCTAACCTAAACCTAACCTAACCTAACCAAATTCAGGCTAATGTAACCTAACCTCCATTAAACTGATTTAATATAAACCTTATGTAAGAAAACGGAATTTAGGGTCCCTGATCAAAGCTGAGCCTAACCTAACCTAACCTAACCTAACCAAATTCCAGCTAATGTAACCTATCCTCCATTAAACTGATTTAACATAAACCTTATGTAAGAAGACGGAATTTGGGGTCTCCTGATTAAATCTGAACTTTATCTAGGTAAACAAAATTAAAACTCTCTTCTAAAATAACCCAAACCTAACCTAACCTAACCCTAACCTAACCTAACCTATACTAAACTAACCTAACTTGACATTAATCCAAGTTAACCAAATCTAAACTCTCCTCTCCTAACTTAACCCTAACCTGTCATTATAATGATTATTATTGTCATTATTATTTCTAAGATTATCATTATTGCTATATCATTATATAAATAGTTATAATGATAAAAAGAGCAATAATAATTAACATAATAATGATTATAACCAATAATTATGACAATGATAATGATAATCATGATGATAAAGACTATAATGATAATAATTATAAAAATAATAACGGTAATGATAATAATGATGATAATAATTATCATTCAGTCCATTTATAATGCAATAAAGGCTAGAAGTAATAAAATCCCAAATAGGCAAAATCTAGCGTATTTTGAGAAAACGTCGAAAAAAAACCTTTTCACTTTTTAATGGTAATTATGATGATTTTAACATTAATTCAGGTAATTATGATTATTTCCATGATAATTCCTTTATTATTAAGAATAATGATGGTAATTATGATGATAATGACAATGATAATGCCAATAATAATGATGATAATGATAAAATCATAATTATAATGATAATCATGAAATTACTGCAATAAAAGCAATAATTAACACTATTCCAATAATTTTCATACTAACAATGGGAATAGAAATAATAACATCATTATCATTGTCATGATAATGATTATTATTGTCATTATTATTTCTAAGATTATCATTATTCCTATTATCATTATATAAATAGTTATGATGATAAAAATAGCGATAATAATTAGCATAATATTATTATAACTGCAATAATGATGATAATAATAATGATAATGATGATGATAATGACATAATGATAATAATCATAAAAATGATGACAGTAATGATAATAATGATAATTATCATTCATTCAAATTCTAATGAAATAAAGGCCAGAAGTAATGAAATCCCAAAAGTCGTAAAACGGCAAAATCTAGTTTATTAGCCTTTTGAGAGAAACGTAGAAAATAACCCTTTTCGCTTTTTAATGGTAATTATGATGATTTTAACATTAATTCAGGTAATTATGATTATTTTCATGATAAATCCTTTATTATTGACAATAATGATGATAATTATGATAATGACAATGATAATGACAATGATAATTGGTAATAATGATAAAATCATAACTATAATGATAATCTTGATAATTACTCAATAATAGAAATAATTAACTCTATTCCAATAATTTCCATACTAATAACGGGAATAGAAATAATAATAACATCATTATCATTGTCATTATAATTATTATTATTGTCATTATTATTTCTAAGATTATTATTATTGCTATTATCATTATATAAATAGTTATAATGATAAAAATAGCAGTAATTAGCATAATAATCATTATAAGTGATGATATTTATAATGATAATCATGATGATAATGACTATAATGATAATAATCATAAAAATGATGACGGTAATGATAATGATGATATTAATTATCATTCAGTCCATTTATAATGAAATAAAGGCCAGAAGTAATAAAATCCCAAAAGTCGAAAAAACAGCAAAATCTATCGTATTACAGCCTTTTAAGGGAAACGTCGAAAAAAAAACCTTTTCACTTCTTAATGGTAATTATGACGATTTTAATATTAGTCCAGGTAATTATGATGATTTCCATGATAAATCCTTTATTATTAACAATAATGATGCTAATTATGATCATAATGACAATGATAATACCAATAATAATGGCATTATCATTAAGATAAAAGAATATTATTTTTTCTTTTGCCATTATTAATATGAAATTTATTGGAATAGAGTTAATTATTGATATTATTGCAGTAATTATCAAGATGATCATAACTATGATTTTATCATTATTATCATTATTATTGTCATTATCATTGTCATTATTATCATAATTATCATCATTATTGTCAAGAATAAAGGTATTATGGAAATCATCATAATCACCTGAATTAATGTTAAAATCCTCATAATTACAATTAAAAAGCGAAAAGGGATTTTTATCGACTTTTCTCTCGAACGGCTGTAATAAGCTTGATTATGCCGTTTTTTCGACTTTTGGGATTTTATTACTTCTGGCCTTAATTTCATTGTAAATGGACCGAATGATAATTATTATCATCATTATCAGTACTGTCATATTTTTTTCATTATTATCATTATAGTCATCATCATCATGATTATCATTATCATTATCATTATTATTGCAGTTAAAATCATTATTATTAATTATTTTTATCATTATAACTAATTATATAATGATAATAGCAATAATGATAGTCTTATATATAATAATGACAATAATAATAATTATAAATGACAATAATAATGATGTCATTATTATTTCTATTGCCATTATTAATAAGAAAATTATTGGAATAGAGTTAATTAATGCTCTTATTGCAGTAATTATCAAGATTATCATTATAATTATGATTTTATCAATTATATCATTATTATTGTCATTATCATTGTCATTATATAATTATCATTATTGTCAATAATAAAGGAATTATCATGGAAATCATCATAATTAACTAAATTAATGTTAAAATCCTCATAATTACCGAAAGGATTTTTTTTCGACGTTTTGTGTAATACCTAGATTTTGCCGTTTTTTTCGACTTTTTGGATTTTATTACTTCTGGCCTTTATTTCATTAGAAATGGACTGAATGATAATTATTATCATCATTATCATTACCGCCATCATTTTATGATTATTATCATTATAGTCATTATCATCATGATTATCATTATGATTATCATCATTATTGCAGTTCTAATAATTACCATGCTAATTATTATTGCTATTTTAATCATTATAACTATTTATATAATGATAATAGCAATAATGATAATCTTAGAAATAAAAATTTACAATAATAATAATCATAATGACAATCTTAATTATGTTATTATTTCTATTGCCATTATTAGTATGAAAATTATTGGAATAGAGTTAATTATTGCCATTATTATAGTAATTATCAAGATTATCATTATAATCATGAAATCATCATAATTACCATTAAAAAGCGAAAAGGTTTTTTTTTTTCGACGTTTCCCTCAAAAGGCTGTAATACGCTAGATTTTGCCATCTTTTCGACTTTTGGAATTTTATTACTTCTGGCCTTTATTTCATTGTAAATGGACTGATTGATAATTATCATCATCATTATTATCATTACTCTCATCATTTTTATGATTATTATCATTATAGTCATTCTCATCATTTTTCTTATCATCATTATTGCATTTATAATTATTATGCTAATTATTATTGCTATTTTATCATTAACACTATTTATATAATTATAATAGCAATTATGATAATCTTAGAAATAATAATGACAATAATAATATTTATAATGACAATGATAATGATATTATTATTATTTATATTGCCATTATTGATATGAAAAATTATTGGAATAGAGTTAATTATTGTTATTAATGCAGTAATTGTCAAGATTATCATTATATATATGATTTTATCATTATCATTATTATTGTCATTATCATCATAATGATCATTATTGTCAATAATAAAGGAATTATCATGGAAATCAACCTAATTACCTGAATTAATGTTAAAATCCTCATAATTACCATAAAAAAGCGAAAAGGTTTTTTTCGACGTTTCTCTGAGTAGGCTGTAATTTACTAGATTTTTCCATTTTTTCGACATTTCGGATTTTAGTGCTTCTGGCCTTTATTTCATTATAAATGGACTGAATGATAATTATTATCATTATTGCACTTATAATAATTATCATGCTAATTATTATTGCTATTTTATCATTATAACTATTTATATAATGATAATAGCAATAATGGTAATCTTAGAAATAATAATGGTAATATAAATCATTATAATGACAATGATAATATTATGATTTCAATTATCATTATTAGTATGAATATTATTGGAATAGAGTTAATTATTGGTATTATAGCAGTAATTATCAAGATTATCATTATAATTATGATATCATTATTATCAATTTTATTGGCATTATCATTGTCATTATGATCATAATTAGCATTATAATTGTTAATAATAAAGGAATTGTCATGGAAATCCTCATAATTACCATTAAAAAGTAAAGTTTTTTTTTCAACGTTTCTTTCAAAATTCTGTAATACGCCCGATTTTGCGGTTTTTTCGTCTTTTTGGGATTTTATTACTTCTTGCCTATATTTCATTGTAAATGGACTGAATGATAATTATTATCATTACTATCATTACCGTTATTTTTATGATTATTATCATTATAGTCATTAATCATAATGATTATCATTATTATTATCATCATTATTGCAGTTATAATAATTATTATTCTAATCATTTTGCTACTTTTATCATTATAACTATTTATATAATGATAATAGTAATAATGATAATCTTAGAAATAATAAGGACAATAATAATTATAATGACAATGATAAAGATGATATATTGCTATTGCCATTACTAGTATGAAAATTATTGCAATAGAGTTAATTATTGCTATTATTGCAGTAAATATCAAGATTATCATTATAATCATGATTTTATCATTATTATCATTATTATTATCATTATCATTATCATCATAATTATCATCATTATTGTCAATAATAAAGGAATTATCATGGAAATCATCATAATTACCTGAATTAATGTGAAAATCCTCATTATTACCATCAAAAAAGGAAAAGGTTTTTTTCGGCGTTTCTGTCAAAAGGCTGTAATACGCTATATTTTTGCCGTTTTTTCGACTTTTGGGATTTTATTACTTCTGGCCTTTATTTCATCATAAATGGACTGAATGATAATTATTTACCATCCTAATTATCATTACTGTCATCATTTTTATAATTATTATCATTATAGTCATTATCATCATGATTATCATTATTATTATCATTATTGCCGTTATAATAATTGTTATGCTAATTATTATTGCTATTTTTATCATTATAACTATTTATATAATGATAATAGCAATAATGATAACCTTAGAAATAATAATTACAAGGACAATAATAATAATTATAATGACAATGATAATAATGAAATTATTATTTCTAATGCCATTATTGCAATGTATGAAAATTATGGAATAGAGTTAATTATTGTATTATTGCAGTAATTATCAATATTATCATTATAATTATGATTTTATCATTATATCATTATTATTGTCATTATCATCATAATTATCATCATTATTGTCAATAATAAAGAAATTATCATGGAAATCATTATAATTACCTGAATTAGTGTTAAAATCCTTAAAATTACCATTAAAAAGCGAAAAAGTTTTTTTTTACGCTCGATTTTGCCATCTTTTCGACTTTTTGGATTTTATTACTTCTGGCCTTTATTTCATCATAAATGGACTGAATGATAATTATTATCATTATTATCATTACTGTCATCATTTTTATGATTATTATCATTACAGTCATTATCATCATGATTATCATTATTATTATCATCATTATTGCAGTCATAATAATTATCATGCTAATTATTATTGCTAGTTATATCATAATAACTATTTATATAATGATAATAGAAATAATGATAACCTTAGGTATAATAATGACAATAATATTAATGATAATGATAATGATATTATTATTTCTATTGCCATTATTACAATGTATGAAATTATTGGAATAGAGTTAATTATTGCACTATTGCAGTAATTATCAAGATTATCATTTAATTATGATTTTATCATTATATCATTATTATTGTCATTATCATTGTCATTATCATCAATATTTTCAATAATAAAGGAATTATCATGGAAATCATCATAATTACCTGAATTAATGTTAAAATCCTCATAATTACAATTAGAAAGCGAAATCTTTTTTTCGACGTTTCTCTCAAAAGGCTGAAATGCGCTAAATTTTGCCGTTTTTTCGACTTTTGGGATTTATTACTTCTGGCCTTTATTTCATTATAAATGGACTGAATGATAATTATTATCATCATTATTATCATTACTATCATCATTTTTATATTATTATCATTATAGTCATTATCATAATGATTATCATTATTATCATCATTATTGCAGTTATAATGCTTATTATGCTAATTATTATTGCTATTTTTATCATAATAACTGTTTATATAATGATAATAGTAATAATGATAATTTTAGAAATATTAATGACAATAAAAATAATTATAATGACAATGATGTTATTATTATTTCTATTCCCGTTATTAGTATGAAACTTATTGGAATAGAATAATTATTGCTATTATTGTAGTAATTATCAAGATTATCATTATAATATGATTTTATCATTATCATCATTATTATTATCATTATCATTGTCATTATCATCATAATTATCATTATTATTGTCAATAATAAAGGAATTATCATGGAAATCATCATAATTACCTGAATTAATGTTAAAATCCTTATAAATTACCATTAAAAAGCGAAAAGGGTTTTTTCGACGTTTCTCTCACAAGGTTAGATTTTGCCGTTTATTCGACATTTGTGATTTTATTACTGTTGGCCTTTATGTCATTATAAATTGACTGAATCATTATTATCATTATTATTATCATTACTGTCATCATTTTTATATTATTATCATTATAGTCATTATCATTGTCATTATCATCATTATTGTCAATAATAAAGGAATTATCATGGAAATCATCATAATTACCTGAATTAATGTTAAAATCCTCATAATTAATTAAAAAGCGAAAAGTTTTTTCGACGTTTCTCTCAAAAAGCTTAATACGCTAGATTTGCCTTTTTCGACTTTAGGATTTTATTATTTCTGGCCTTTATTTCATTATAAATGGACTGAATGATAATTATCATCATTATTATCATTACTGTCATCATTTTTATGATTATCATTATAGTCATTATCATCATGATTATCATTATTATCATCATTATTGCAGTTATAATAATTATTATGCTAATTATTATTGCTATTTTTATCATTATAACTATTTATATAATGATAATGATAATGATAACTTAGAAATAATAATGACAATAATAATAATTATAATGACAATATAATGATATGTATTATTTCTATTGCCATTATTAGTATGAAAATTATTGGAATAGAGTTAATTATTGCTATTATTGCAGTAATTATCAAGATTATCATTTAATTATGATTTTATCATTATCATTATTATTGTCATTATCATTGTCATTATCATCATAATTATCATCATTATTGTCAATAATAAAGGAATTATCATGGAAATCATCATAATTACCTGAATTAATGTTAAAATCCTCATAATTACCATTAAAAAGCGAAAAGTTTTTTTCGACGTTTTCTCTGTAATACGCTAGATTTTCCGTTTTTTCGACTTTTGGGATTTTATTACTTCTGGCCTTTATTTCATTATAAATGGACTGAATGATAATTATTATCATCATTACTATCATCATTTTTATGATTATATCATTATAGTCATTTCATCATGATTATCATTATTATTATCATCATTATTGCAGTTATAATAATTATTATGCTAATTATTATTGTATTTTTATCATTATAACTATTTATATAATGATAATAGCAATAATGATAATCTTAGAAATAATAATGACAATAATAATAATTATAATGACAATGATAATGATGTTATTTTATTCTATTGCCATTATTAGTATGAAAATTATTGGAATAGAGTTAATTATTGCTATTATTGCAGTAATTATCAAGATTATCATTATAATTATGATATCATTATTATCATTATTATTGTCATTATCATTGTCATTATCATCATAATTATCATATTATTGTCAATAATAAAGGAATTATCATGGAAATCATCATAATTACCTGAATTAATGTTAAAATCCTCATAATTACCATTAAAAAGCGAAAAGGTTTTTTTCGACGTTTTCTCAAAGGCTGTAATACGCTAGATTTGCCGTTTTTTCGACTTTTGGGATTTTATTACTTCTGGCCTTTATTTCATTATAAATGGACTGAATGATAATTATTCATCATCAATTATCATTACTGTCATCATTTTTATGATTATTATATTTAGTCATTATCATCATGATTATCATTATTATTATCATCATTATTGCAGTTATAATAATTATTATGCTAATTATTATTGCTATTTTATCATTATAACTATTTATATAATGATAATAGCAATAATGATAATCTTAGAAATAATAATGACAATAATAATTATAATGACAATGATAATGATATATTATTTCTATTGCCATTATTAGTATGAAATTATTGAATAGAGTTAATTATTGCTATTATTGCAGTAATTATCAAGATTATCATTATAATTATGATATTATTATTATCATTATTATTGTCATTATCATTGTCATTATCATCATAATTATCATCATTATTGTCAATAATAAAGGAATTATCATGGAAATCATCATAATTACCTGAATTAATGTTAAAATCCTCATAATTACATTAAAAGCGAAAAAGTTTTTTTTCGACGTTTCTCTCAAAAGGCTGTAATACGCTAGATTTTGCCGTTTTTTCGACTTTTGGGATTTTATTACTTCTGGCTTTATTTCATTATAAATGGACTGAATGATATCATTATTATCATTATTATTATTATATCATCATTACTGTCATCATTTTTATGATTATTATCATTATAGTCATTATCATCATGATTATCATTATTATCATCATCATTATTGCAGTTATAATAATTATTATGCTAATTATTATTGCTATTTTATCATTATAACTATTTGTAATTAATGATAATCTTAGAAATAATAATGACAATAATATTATAATGACAATGATAATGATGTTATTATTATTTCTATTGCCATTATAGTATGAAAATTATTGGAGTAATTATCAAAATTATCATTATAATTATGATTTATCATTATTATCATCTATTATTGTCATTATCTATCATAATTATCATCATTATTGTCAAAATAAAAGGAATTATCATGGAAATCTTCTTAATTACCCGAATTAATGTTAAAAATCCTCATAATTACCATTAAAAAGCGAAAAGTGTTTTTTTCGACTTTTGGGATTTTATTACTTCTGGCCTTTATTCCATTATAAATGGACTGAATGATAATTATTATCATTACTATCATCATTTTTATGATTATTATCATTATAGTCATTATCATCATGATTATCATTATTATTATCATCATTATTGTAGTTATAATAATTATTATGCTAATTATTATTGCTATTTTTATCATTATAACTATTTATATAATGATAATAGCAATAATGATAATCTTAGAATAATAATGACAATAATAATCATTATAATGACAATGATAATGATGTTATTATTTCTATTGCAATTATTAGTATGAAAATTATTGGAATAGAGTTAATTATTGCTATTATTGCAGTAATTATCAAGATTATCATTATAATTATGATTTTCTCATAATTATCATTATTATTGTCATTATCATAATTATCATTATTGTCAGGGATAAAGGAATTATCATGGAAATCATCATAATTACCTGAATTAATGTTAAAATCCTCATTAAAAAGCGAAAAGTTTTTTTCGACGTTTCTCTCGAAACTTTTTGCCGTTTTTTCGACTTTTGGGATTTTATTACTTCTGGCTTTTTATTTCATTATAAATGGACTGAAAGATAATTATTATCGTCATTATTATCATTAATGTCATTATTTTTATGATTATCATTATAGGCATTATTGATGATTAACATTATTATTATCATCATTATTGCAGTTATGATAATTATTATGCTAATTATTATTGCTGTTTTTATCATTATACCTATTTATATAATGCTAATAGCAATAATGATAATCTTAGAACATAAAAAGGGAGAAGGGGAAAGAGAAACAAAGAGAGACAGACAGACAGAAACAGAGGGAGAAGTGGAAAGAGAAACAAAGAGAGAGACAGACAGAGAGAACAAGAAGGGGAAAGAGAAACAAAGAGAGAGACAGACATAAAGAGGGAGAAGGGGAAAGAGAAAGAAAGAGAGAGGCAGGCAGACATAAAGAGGGAGAAGGTGAAAGAGAAACAAAGAGAGACAGGCAGACATAAAGAGGGAGAAGGGGAAAGAGAAACAAAGAGAGAGACAGGCAGACATAAAAAGGGAGAAGGGAGAGAGAAGAGACAGGCTGACATAAAGAGGGAGAAGGGGGAAGAGAAACAAGGAGAGATACAGGCAGACATAAAGAGGAAGAGGAAAGAGAAACAAAGAGAGAGGCAGAATTGCACCAAAAGGTAAAGAGAAGAATTAAAAGATTTAAGACAAGGAAAAGGAAACAGAATGAGGCGGAGAATAAAAGAGAAATACTTCTGTTTGATTTCTTAACTCATAAGCAATTTGCTTAGAGTGATCGAGAGCATCTGCGAATATCCTTTGATCAAGGCTGTTTACTAGAAGAAATTACGAGAAGCTGTTCATAGGCAGATGCTAATGCACGGAGAGAAAGAAAGAAAAATAAAGAAAAAAGACGAAGACGAAAACAAAAACACAAAGATACACTAGAGACCTATGTGAAGATTGGGAGATGGAATAATTAGGAACCCAGAGACTTCAGGTACAAAAGCAAAGCAGAAATTTCAAGAAATCGGAAAAAAGAAAAACAGTTAACATAATCATATGGAACTGATTTCGATGCATCTTCAAACACAGTACTTCCTAACTCTCTATCTATATTAAATATTTCCTTAAATATTTTTTTTTCTTTTTTACAGGACACAGGGATCATCATTATGCAGCAGAGAATCAGAAATCTTTATTTGCATATTTTACAGAATTTGCAATCCCAGCCTTCAATATCACACGAGGCTAATTAAACGGTAAATATATAGATTAGAAAATAAATATTCACCATGGA
>NW_020872726.1:331556-350570 GCF_003789085.1 Penaeus vannamei | reverse complement strand
AAGATTTTTAATAATTACCAATAAGAAGCGAATTTTTTAATAATAATAAGTTTTTTCGATGTTTTTCTCAAAATGATGAATTATGCAAGATTTTGTCGTTTTTCTCGACTTTTGGAATTTTATTATTTTTGGCCTTTATTTTGTTTATTATAAATGGACTGGATAATAATTATTATCACCATAATAATTACTGTCATTATTCTTATGATTATTATCATTATAGTTATTATCATCATCATCATCATCATTCTTGCAGTTATAATGATTATTATGCTAATTATCATAGCTATTTTCATCATCATAACTATTTATATAATAGTAATAACAATAATGATAATTCTAGAAATAATAATGACTATAATAATAATAATAATGACAATGATAATGATGTTATTATTATTTCTATTCTCATTATTAGTCTGAAAAGTATTGGAATAGAGTTGATTATTGCTATTATTGCAGTTAATTATCAAAATCATCATTATAATTATTATTTTATAATTATTATTGTCATTATCATCATAATTATCATCATTATTGCATATAATGAAGGAATTATTATGAAAATCATCACAATTACTTGAATTAATGTTAAAATCCTCATAAGTACCAATAAAAAGCGAAAAAGGGTTTTTTTCGACGTTTCTCTCTAAAGGCTAGATTTTGCCGTTTTTTCGACATTTGGGATTTTATTACTTTTGGCCTTTATTTCATTATAAATGGACTGGATAATAATTATCAACATTATTATCATTACTGTCATTATTCTTATGATTATCATTATAGCCATTATCATAATGATTATCATTATAGTCATTATCATCATGATTATTTTTATAGTCATTATCATCATGATTATCATCATTATTATCATCATTATTTCAGTTATAATGATTATTATGCTAATTATTATAACCATTTGCCTCATCATAACTATTTTTATAATGATAATAGCAATAATGATAATTTTAGAAATAATAATGACTGTAGTAATAATTATAACAATGATAATAATATTATTATTTGTTTTCATTATTAGTCTTTTCATTATTGGAATAGAGTTGATTATTGCTATTATTGCAGTAATTATCAAGATTATCATAATAATTATGATTTTATGAATATTATCATTATTATTGTCATTATCATTGTCATTATCAACATAATTAAACATTTTTGCAGATAATGATGGAATTATCATGAAAATCATCACAATTACCTGAATTAATGTTAAAATCCTCAGAATTACCAATAAAAAGCAATTTTTTTCCGACGTTTCTCTCAATGGGCTGTAATACGCTAGATTTTGCCGTTTTTTTTTACTTTAGGGATTTTATTACTTTTGACCTTTATTTCATTATAAATGGACTGGATAATAATTATCAACATTATTATTATTACTGTCATTATTCTAATGATTATTATCATTATAGTCATTATCATCATTATGATAATATTACTGCTGTTATGACAAATATCACTAATACTGTTATGACACATAAAACATTACTAACATAATATTAACTAATAATAGTCGTGATAACAATATAAACAATGATGATGTTAAAAACAATACTGCTTGTAATGATAACAATACTATTAGTCATGATGACAGTTATGATAAAAGGTGAAAATTGCATCATATCATATACCAAACAGCGATCAGAAATCAACAGTTCTTACGTATGATTACGTGTATGAAGTTGAGAGGATGGAAGTAAAAAAATATATATATATATATAGAATTATTCACTCTCCGTTTTCTAATTTCCTTCCAAACCCAAAAACATAAAGAATGGTGATATATCTAATTTGTGGACTTTTTTTTCTTTCTTTTTTCTTCTCTTTTCTTTTCTTCCTAATGTAATATATGGTAATTGTTGTTTTTATAATATTTTTATCATATTTTTATCATGAAAATTAAGAGAATAAACTTAATTATTGCTATTATTGCAGTAATTATTAAAACTATCATTGTAATTATCATTTTATCATTATTACCATTATTATTGTCATTATCATCATGATTATCATCATTATGGTTATTAATAATAAAGGAATTATCATGAAAATCATCATAATTACCTGAACTAATGTTAAAATCATAATAATTTTCATTTAAAAGCGAAAAGTTTTTTTCTCAAAAGGCTGTAATTCGCTAAATTTTACCGTTTTTTTTTCGACTTTTGGGCTTTTACTACCTTTCGCCTTTATTTCATTATAAATGGACTCTATGATTATCATTATAATCATTATTATCATTATTGTCATTATTATGATTATTATCATTATCGTCATAATTATCATTATTATCATTATAATTATTGCAGTTATAATAATTATTATGCTAATTATTATTCTCATTTTCATTATATCTATTTTTATATGATAACAATAATGATATTTTTAGAATTATAATACCAGTAATAATAATTATAATAACAATGATAATGATATCATTATTATTTCTATTGTCATTATTAGCATGACAATGATTAGAATAGACTTAATTATTGCTCTTATTGCAGTAATTATCAAAACTATCATTATAATTATCATTATTATCATTATTATTGGCATTATCATCATGATTATCATCATTATGGTTAATAAAAAAGGAATTATTAAGAAAATGATCATAAATACCTGAATTAATGTTAGAATCATCATAATTATCATTTAAAAGCGAAAAGGTTTTTTTTTCGACGTTTCTCTTGAAAGGCTGTAATACGCTAGATTTTGCCGTTTTTTCTACTTTTGGGATTTCACTACTTTTCGCCTTTTTTCATTATAAATGGACTGTATGATTATCATTATCATCATTATTATCATTATTGTCATTATTCTCATGATTATTATGATCATAGTCATTATCGTCATAATTATTATTATTATTACCCTTATTGCAGTTATAATTATTTTTATGCTAATTATTATTGTCATTTTCATCATTATAACTATTTTTATAATGATAACAATAATCATAATTTTAGAAATAATGAGAGTAATAATGATTATAATAACAATGATAATGATATTTTTACTCTTATTGTCATTATTAGTATATGATTAGAATAGATTTAATTATTGCTATTATTACAGTAATTATCATTTTATCATTATAATTATCATTTTATCATTATTATCATTAATATTGTCATTATCATGATTATCATCATTATGGTTAATAATAAAGGAATTATCATGAAAATCATCATAATTAACTAAATCAATGTTAAAATCATCATAATTATAATTTAAAAGCGAAAAAGTTTCTTTTTCGTCGTTTCTCTCAGACGCTAGATTTTGCGTTTTTTCGATTTTGCGGATTGTAATACTTTTCGCCTTTACTTCATTATAAATGGAATCTATGATTATTGTTATCATTATTAACATTATTGTCATTATTCTTATTTTTATTATCATTATAGTCATTATCTTCATAATTATCATTATTATTATTATCATTATTGCAGTTGTAATTATTATTATGATAATTATTAGTGTCATTTTCATCATTATATATATTTTATAATGATAATAACATTAATGATAATTTTAGAAAGAATAATGACAGTAATAATAATTATAAAGACAATGATAATGATATTACTATTGTTTCTATTGTCATTATTAATATGAACAGGATGGGGAATAGACTTAATTATTGCTCTTATTGCAGTAATTATCAAAATTATCATTATGAAATCATCATAATTACCTGAATTAATGTTAAAATCATCATAATTATTATTTAAAAGCGAAAAAAGGCTTTTTTTCGACGTTTCTCTCAAAAGGTTGTAATAAGCTAGATTTTGCCATTTTTTCGACTTTGAGATTTTACTACTTTTCGCCTTTATTTCATTATAAATGGACTATATTATCATATTATTATAGTCATTATCATCATAATTATCATTATTATTATCATTATTGTAGTAATAATAATTATCATACTAATTATTATTATCATTTTTAACTATCATTATTGTAGTAATAATAATTATCATGCTAATTATTATTATCATTTTTATAACTATAAGTATTTTTATAGTGATAATAACAATAATGATAATTTTAGAAATAATAATGACAGTAATAATTATAATGTGACATGATAATGATATTATTTTTATTTCTATTGTCATTATTAGTATGAAAATTATTAGAATAGACCTAATTATTGCCATTATTGCAGTAATTATCAAAACTATCATTATAATTATCATTTTATCATTATTATCATTATTATTGTCATTATCATTTTATCATTATCATTATTATTGTCATTATCATCATGATTATCATCATTATGGTTAATAATAAAGTAATTATCATGAATACCATCATAATTACCTGAATTAATGTTAAGATAATCATAATTATAATTAAAAGCGAATTTTTTTATCGACATTTCTTCGTCGTTTTTTTCGACTTTTGGAATTTTACTACTTTTCGCCTCTCTTTTATAATAAATGGAAACTGATTATTATTTCATTATTATTATTATTATTGTCATTATTATTATGATTATTATTATTATAGTCATTATCGTCATAATTACCATTACTATTATCATTATCGCAGTTCTAATAATTATTATGCTAATTATTATTGTCATTTTCAACTATTTCTATAATCATAATAACAATAATGATAATTTTAGAAATAATAATGACTAATAATAATTATAATGACAATGATAATTATATTATTATCTATATTGTTATTATTAGAATGAAAATGATTAGAATAGACTTAATTATTGCTATTATTGCAGTAATTATCAAAACTATCATTATAATTATCATTTTATCATTATTATCATTATTATTGTCATTATCATCATGATTATCATCATTATGGTTAATAGTAAAGGAATTATCATGAAAATCATCATAATTACCTGAATTAATGTTAAAATCATCATAATTATCATTTAAAAGCGAAAAGTTTTTTTTTTCGACTTTTGTCTAAAATGGATAGATTTTGCCGTTGGTTCGACTTTTGGGATTTTACTACTTTTCGCCTTTATTTCATTATAAATGGACTCTATTATTATTATTATAATCGTTATCATTATTGTCATTATTCTTATGATTATTATCATTATAGTCATTATCGTCATAATTATCGTTATTATTACTATTATTATTATTACAGTTCTAATAATTACTATGTTAATTATTATAGTCATTTTCATCATTATATCTAATTTCATAATGATAATAGCAATAATGATAATTTTAGAAATAATAATGACAGTAATAATAATCATAATGACAATGATAATAATAATATTATTAATTCTATTGTCATTATTAGTATGAAAATGATTAGAAATTCTTAATTATTGGTATTATTGCAGTAATTATCAAAACTATCATTATAATTATCATTTTATCATTATTATCATTATTATTGTCATTATCATCATGATTATCATCATTATGGTTAATAGTAAGAGAATTATCATGAAAATCATCATATTTACCTGAATTGCCGTTAAATATCATAATTATCATTTAAAAGCGAAAAAGGTTTTTTTCGACGTTTCTCTCATTATAAATGGACTATGATTATCATTTTCATCATCATTATTATTGTCATTATTCTTATGATTATTATCATTATAGTCAATGTCGTCATAATCATCATTATTATTATTATCATTATTGCAGTTATAATAATCATTATGCTAATTAATATTTTCATTTTCATCATTATAATTATTTTTATAATGATAATAACAATAATGATAATTTTAGAAATAATAATGACAGTAATAATAATTATAATGACAATGATAATGATATTATTATTATTTCTATTGGCATTATTAGTATGAAAATCATTAGAATAGACTTAACTATTGATATTATTGCAGTAATTATCAAAACTATCATTACAATTATCATTTTATCATTATTGCCATTATCATTTTCATTATCATCATGATTATCATCATTATGGTTTATAATAAAGGAATTATCATAAAAATCATCATAATTACCTGAATTAATGTTAAAATCTTCATAATTATCATATAAAAGCGAAAAAGTTTTTTTTTGACGTTTCTCTGAAAAGCCAGTAATACGCTATATTTTTCCGTTTTTTCGACTTTTGGGATTTGACTACTTTTCGCCTTTATTTAATTAAAAATGGACACTATGATTATTATTATTGTCATTATTGTCATTATTCTTATGATTATTATTCATTAATCATGAAATAATTAAATAAATTTATAATGAAATAAAGTAGTATAATCCCAAAAGTCGAAATAAAAAAAATAAACGGTAAAATCTTGCGTATTACGTCGAAAAAAAAGTTATTCGCTTTTAAATGATAATTATGATTTTAACATCATTCCAGGTAGTTATGATGATTTTCATGATAATTCCTTTGTTTATTAACCATAATGATGATAATCATGATGATAATGACAACAACAATGATAATAATAAAATGATAATTATAATGATTTTGATAATTTCTGCAATAATAGCAATAATTAAGTCTATTCTAATATTTTCATACTAATAATGACAATTGAAATAATAATAATATCATTATCATTGTCATTATAATTATCATTGCTGTCATTATTATTTCTAAAATTATCTTTATTGTTATTATCATTATAAAAAGAGAATGAAATGATGAGAATGAAAATAATAATTATTACAACTGCAATAATGATAATAATGATGATGATAATTATGACGATAATGACTATAATAATAATAATCATAAGAAAAGTGACAGTAATGATAATAATGATAATAATAATCATAGAGTCCATTTATAATGAAATAAAGGCGAAAAGTAATAAAATCCCAAAAGTCGAAAAAACGGCAAAATCTAGCCTTTTTTTTTCAAAGAAAGGTCGAAAAAAAACTTTTTCGCTTTTAAATGATTATTATGATGATTTTAACATTAATTCAGGTAATTATGATGATTTTCATGATAAATCCTTTATTATTAACCATAATGATGACAATCATGATGATAATAACAACAATAACGATAATAATGATAAAAAGATAATTATAATGATAGTTTTGATAATTACTGCAATAATAGCAATAATTAAGTCTATTCTCATCATTTTCATACTAATAATGACAATAGAAATAATAATATCATTATCATATAATTATTATTACTGTCATTATTATTTCTATAATTATCATTATTATCATCATTATGAAAATAGTTATAATGATGAAAATGACAATGATGATTAGCATAATAATTATTATAGCTGCAATAATGATAATAATAATGATAATTATGACGTTAATGACTATAATGATAATAATCATAAGAATAATGACAATAAAGATAATAATGGTGATAATAATAATTATAGTGTCAATTTATAATGAAATAAAGGCGAAAAGTAGTAAAATCCCTAAAGTCGAAAAAACGGCAAAATCTAGCGAATTACAGCCATTTGAGAGAAACGTCGAAAAAATACCTTTTCGCTTTTAAATGATAAATATGGAGATTTTAACATTAATTCAGGTAATTATGATGATTTTCATGATAATTCCTTTATTATTAACCATAATGATGATAATCATGATGATAATGACAATAATAATGATAATAATGATAAAAAGATAATTATAATGATATTGTTCATAATTACTGCAATATTAGCAATAATTATGACGATAATAATCTAATCATTTTCATACTAATAACGACAAAAGAAATAATATAATTACAATTGTCATTATAATTATTATTACTGACATTATTATTTCTAAAATTATTATTGTTATCATTATGAAAATAGTTATAATGATGAAAATAACAATAATACTTATTATAACTGCAATAATGATAATAATAATAATGATAATTATGACGATAATGACTATAATGATAATAATCATAAGAATAATGACAATAATGATAATAATGATAATAATAATCATAGAGTCCATTTATAATGAAGTAAAGGCGAAAAGTAGTAAAATCCTTTTGAGAGAAACGTCGAAAAAGCTTTTTCGCTTTTAAATGATAATTATGATGATTTTAACATTAATTCAGGTAATTATGATGATTTTCATGGTAAATCCTTTATTATTAACCATATTGATGATATTTATGATGGTAATGACAATAATGATGATAATAATGATAAAATGAAAATTATAATGATAGTTTTGAAAATTACTGCAGTAATAGCAATAATTAAGTCTATTCTAATCATTTTCATACTAATAATGACAATAGAAATAATAATATTATTATCATTGTCATTATAATTATTATTAGTCCTTATTATATCTAAAATTATCATTATTGTTACTATCATTATAAAAATAGTTATAATGATGAAAATGACAATAATAATTAGCATAATAATTATTATAACTGCATTAATGATAATATATAATAATGATAATTATGACGATAATTACCATAATGATAATAATCATAAGAATAACGACAAGAATGATAATAATGATGATAATAATAATCATAGACTCCATTTATAATGAAATAAAGGCCAAAAGTAGTAAAATCCCAAAAGTCGAAAAAACGGCAACATCGTAAAAACCCTTTCTAGCTTTTAAACTAAGATTATGATGATTTCAACATTAATTCAGGTAATTATGATGATTTTCATGAAAATTCCTTTAATATTAACCATAATGATGATAATCATGATGATAATGAATATAATGATGGTAATAATGATAAAATGATAATTATAATGATAGTTTTGATAATTACTGCAATAATAGCAATAATTAAGTCTATTCTAAAAAATTCATATAAATAATGACAATAGAAGTAATGATAATATCATCATTGTCATTATAATTATTATTATTGTCATTATTATTTCTAAAATTATCATTATTGTTATTATTATTATAAAATAAATATAATGATGAAATTGATAATAAAATTAGCATAATAATTATTATAACTGCAATAATGATAATAATAATAATGATAATTATGACTATAATGACTATAATGATAATAATCATAAGAATAAAGACAATAATGATGAATAATAATCATAATTTATAACGCGAAAAGTAGTAAAATCCCAAAAGTTGAATAAACAGCAAAATTTATCGTATTACAACCTTTTGAGAGAAACGTCGAAAAAAAAACTTTTTCTTTTTTAAATGATAATTAGGATGATTTTAACATTAATTCAGGTAATTTTGATGATTTTCATGACAATTCCTTTATTACTAACCATAATGATAATCATGATGATAATGACAATAATAATGGTAAAACGATAATTATAATGATAGATTTGATAATTACTGCAATAATAGTAATAATTAAGTCTATTCTAATCATTTTCATACTAATTATGACAATAGAAACAATAATGATATCATTATCATTGTCTTTATAATTATAATTACTGTCATTATTCGTTCTAAAATTATCATTAATGTTATTATCATTATAAAAATAGTTATAATGATGAAAATGATAATAATTATTAGTATAATAATTATTAGCAATAATGAAAATAATAATAATGATAATTATGAAGATAATGACTATATTGATAATCATAAGAATAATGACAATGATGATAATAATAGTGATAATAATATTAATATAGTTCATTTATAATGAAATAAACGCGAAAAGTAGTAAAATCCCAAAAAGTCCAAAAAACAGCAAAATCTAGCGTTTGAGAGAAACATTAATTCAGGTAATTTTAATAATTTTCATATATAATTCCTTAATTATTAACCATAATGATAATGACAATAATAATTTTGATAATTACTGTAATGAAAGCAATAATTAAGTCTATTCTAATCATTTTCATACTAATCACGACAATAGAGATAATAATATCATTATCATTGTCATTATTATTTCTAAAATTATCATTATTGTTAATATCATTATAAAAATAGTTATAATGATGAAAATGACAATAATAATTAGGATAATAATTATTATAACTTCAATAAAGATTTATAATGATAATGATAATTATGACGATAATTACTATATGATAATCATAAGAATAATGACAATAATGCTAATGATAATAATAATCATAGAGTCTATCTATAATGAAATAAAGGCGAAAAGTAGTAAAATCCCAAAAGTTGAGAAAATGGCAAAATTTAGCATATTACAGAATTTTGAGAGAAACGCCAAAAAAGCCCTTTTTCGCTTTTAAATGAAAATCATGATGATTTTAACATTAATTCAGGTAATTATGATGATTTCATGATAATTCCTTTACTATTAACCATAATGATGATAATCATGATAATGACAATAATAATGATAATGGTAAAAAGATAATTATAATGATAGTTTTGATAATTACTGCAATAATAGCAATAATTAAGTCTATTCTATCATTTTCATACTAGTAATGACAATAGAAATAATACGATTATCATGTCATTATAATTATTATTACTGTCATTATTATTTCTGAAATTATAATTATTGTTATTATCATTATAATAATAGTTATAATGATGAAAATGACAATAATAATTAGCATAATAATTATTATAACTGCAACAATGAAAATAATAATAATGATAATTATGACAATAATGACTATAATGATAATAATCATAAGAATAATGACAATAATGTTTATTATGATGATAATAATAATCATAGAGTCCATTTATAATGAAATAAAGGCGAAAAGTAGTAAAATCCCAAAAGTCGAAAAAACGGCAAAATCTAGCGTATTGCAACCTTTTCAGAGAACGTCGAAAAAAACTTTTTTTTTCTTTTAAATGATAATCATGATGATTTTAACATTAATTCAGGCAATTATGATAATTTTCATGATAATTCCTTTATTATTAACCATAATGATGATAATCATAATGATGATAATAATGATAGTTTTGATAATTACTGCAACAATAGCAATAATTAAGTCTATTCTAATAATTTTCATACTAATAATGACAATAGAAATAATAATATAATTATCATTGTCATTATAATCATTATTACTGTCACTATTATTTCTAAATTTATCATTATTGTTATTATTTATTGAGTCCATTTATGAAAGAAAGGTGAAAAGTAGTAAAATCCCAAAAGTCGAAAAATTGCAAAATCCAGCGTTTTGAGAGAAACGTCGAAAAATCCTTTTTCGCTTTTAAATGATAATTATGATGATTTTAACATTAATTCAGGTAATTATGATGATTTTCATGATAATTCATTTATCATTAACCATAATGATGATAATCATCATGATAATGCCAATAATAATGATAATAATGATAAATTCATAATTATAATGATAGTTTTGATAATTACACTGGCCGTGACGTCACGGGCGAGATGAACAGGAACAGTAAGTATACGAGAGACCCCGCGCATGCGCAGTGGTGAATTTGGTCAATATTCCCGCAGCTCCCATGTAACTCACTTCCTTATATTTTTTTTTTTATTTATTTTGAAAAATTAAATAGCTTCGTTATTATTAATTTGCGAGATAAGTTAATTTAATGAAAAGTGATTGATAATTAAATATATTTAAGCCTATAAGGTAGTTTTTCGCCGTTTCAGTGGTGACGCCTTTTTCCAATAATACCTTTGAATCATAATATAGAGATCTATTAAAAGAAAGGCACGAGAAGAGAGAAGAGAGAGAGAGAAAGAAATAGAACATGAGACAAAGATCACTGTTTTCTTTGAACGCAGTATACGTAAGAAAACAAGGATTCTGAGTCTACATAGGAGAAACTTGTATATATATATATGCATTTCCTATTATCACTATTATTATTATTATTACTTTCATCAACAGAATTGCATCATTATGATAATATTACTGCTGTTATGACAAATATCACTACTAATGTTATGACACATAAAACATCACTAACATAATATTAATTAAGAATAGTCATGATAACAATATAAACAATGATTATGTTAAAAACAATACTGCTTGTAATGATAACAATACTACTAGTCATGATAACAGTTATGATAGTGGTGATAATCTCATCATATATACCAAACAGCGATCAGAAATCAACAGTTCTTATGTATGATTACGTATATCAAGTTCAGAGGATGCATGGAAGTAAAGAAATATAGAATTATTCACTCCCCGTTTCCTAATTTCCTTGCAAACACAGAATAATGGAGACTACAAAAAGAAAAACATAAAGAATGGTGAATATAATTTGTGGACTTTTTTTTTCTTTCTTTGTTTTGTTTTGTTTGTTTTGTTTTCTTTTCTTTTCTGATATTCCTAATGAAATATGTGGTTATTGTTGTTTTTATCATATTTTTATCATATTTTCATCATGAATTTTATTAGAATAGACTTAATCATTGCTATTATTGCAGTAATTATCAAAACTATCATTATAATTATCATTTTATCATTATTATCATTATTATTGTCATTATCATCATCATCATTATGGTTAATAAAGGAAATATCATGAAAATCATCATAATTACCTGAATTAATGTTAAAATCATCATAATTATCATTTATAATCGAAAAAGTTTTTTTTCGACGTTTCTCTCAAAAGGCTGTAATACGCTAGATTTTGCCGTTTTTTTTCGACTTCTGGGATTTCATTACTTTTCGCCTTTATTTCATTATAAATAGACTCTATGATTTATCATCATTATCATCATTATTGTCATTATTCTTATGATTATTATCATTATAGTCATTATCATCATAATCATCATTATATTGATATATTATTGCTGTTATAATTATTATTATGCTAATTATTATTGTCATTTTCATCATTATAACTATTTTATAGTGATAATAACAATAATGATAATTTTAGAAATAATAATGACAGTAATGATAATTATAATGACAATGATAATATTATATTGTCATTATTAGTATGAAAATGATTAGAATAGACTTAATTATTGCTATTATTGCAGTAATTATCAAAACTATCACTATAATTATCATTTTACCATTATCATCATTATGGTTATTAATAATAAAGGAATTATCATGGAAATCATCATAATTATCTGAATTAATGTTAAAATCATCTTTCGACGTTTCTCTCAAAAGTCTGTAATACGCTAAATTTTGCCATTTTTTCGACTTCTGGTATCTTACTACTTTTCGCCTTTATTTCATTATAAATGGACTCTATTGTAGTGGATATCTATAAACTCCGTAGAGTTAAAGATGTTGATTTGGGAGCGTGTTATCCAACTATAGGTAATCTCCATGTGGGTCTGTCGTTAATTAGTAATGACTCTCAGGTGAGTTTAAGGGTGAGTCCGTAGTCACGATAAAAACAAAAAGACCATTGGTTGACAAAAAGGCAAGATAAAAATGATCATCCATATTATACTTTTATTTCGCACAAAACTTAAAAAAAAAAAAATAAATAAATAAATACAGAGGATAACACACTATACACTTACTTGAAAAACACAGAGGCAACCCGCCATAGCCCGAGAAGCACCAGTCAGCCACCTAAAAATCCAACGGTCTGTCACCACACACGAACAAAAGCCTCTCCCCTAGACCGATCTGGCTTGACCTTATATACAGGTGGCTCCCGTGCTTACTGGGATTTTATCCATAATGTAGTTAACTTTATTTGTTAAATAGTGTATGGTGTGTCTAAAATAAATTAAGAGATACGAAAGGAAAAAAAAACGAAAGAAAAACGAAGCTAACTAGTCGAAGACGAAAAGGCAAGAATAAGACAAGGTAAGTATAGAATATAAGGTAAGTAGTGTATAAGTAGTGCTGTGTATAGTAGGAGTAGCGTAGATGTAGAGGTAGATCACGGACCAGTGGGAAAGGTAAGCCAAAGGAATATAAAAACACAGGTTTATTCTTATTATAAAAAAAAGGCGCAGACACTGGAAACAGCAAAGCCACGTCATCTTGCAGGGCGGAGGAGTCCGTAGATTTTCTAAGTAACAATCCGTAATGTCAGGGGAACAGGTGGCCCGAAAGCCTACGGGATGACCCGCCTACTGCCAGGGGAAATTCACTACAACTCCCTCCCCGCCTGATTTCGGACGACTCCCTCTCAGCCTCGACACACACAACGGACACTGCCTGCTTCTGAGGACCCTAGCGTGCGGCCCGGTCCAGCCACTCTCGACTGAGCAGACAGGGTCATGCAGCATCAGAGGGGCAAGCAGAGAGGTGAAGAGAAGAGTCGGTCGAAGGCCACACCACCGGATCCACGGGTCGGTAGAACCAAGCAGCTCACGGTCATCACGACTGTCCACGACCTTCCAGAGGAGCGGCTCTACACTGCGGATGGACTCAAAAGGACCTTAAAGCATAAGGAACATCACACCTGCAAGAGTCTGGAATTAGTGTATGGCATTTACTGTGTTCATCCTGTATAAAAGTAAAGTCCTGAAAGGAATGCCACTGATAAATCTATATATATACGGATGCACGACCAGACAGAAAGAAGGGCAACGAAGGATGAAAGCGAAGAAGGCAAAGGACGACGACCCAGCGAGCAATCACACCCAGGCTGAAAGAATAGAAAAGTGACAGAATAAACCGAAAAAAATAAATAGGAACAATGGGCCCAAAACATAAAATAAAAACATAAGATAAAATGAAACTTAAAATCAAACAAATTTAAATACAAAACTTTACATAAGAAATACAAAAGGAACTTAAGAACAAACTTAAAATTAAGCTTACAATTAATGGACCTTAAAAATACAACTTAAACATAAAAACTTAGAAGTAAACTTAAAAGCTACAAACTTGAGAATTATACAGAACTAAATTACATAAAATCAAGCACAAAATTAAGAAGCAAATATACAAACTTAAGATTAAACAAAAAAAGATCTCAAAGAAGAAGACCAACCACATGTTGGAGAGGTGTAAATATATTACCATGAATACACTGCCTTGAAATACAGAAGCTATCATCTCGACTTGGGCTGGAAGAATACAATTCAGATTAATACACGACACATACAATGTTATTGCACAATTTCTTATGTCATTCAACACTGCTGATACATTAATTTTCCCGTACATTCATTTTCAGAGAATTTTCTATTACGTCACTGAACACAATGATAATAACAATAATGATAATTTCAGAAATAATAATGACTAATAATTATTATAATGACAATGATATTGATAATCGTATTATTTCTATTGTCATTACTAGTATGAAAATGATTAGGATAGACTTAATTATTGCTATTATTGCAGTAATTATCAAAACTATTATAATTATCTTTTTACCATTATCATTATTATTGTCATTATCATGATGATTATCATCATTATGGTTAATAGTAAAGGAATTATCATGAAATCGTCATATTACCTGATTTAATGTTAAAATCATCATAATTATCATTTAAAAGCGAAAAAGGTTTTTTTGGCGTTTCTCTCAAAAGTCTGTAATATGCTATTTTTTGTCATTTTTTCAACTTTTGGAATTTTATTACTTTTCGCCTTTATTTCATGATTATTTTCCTTATAGTCATTATCATCCATATTATCATTATTATTATCATCAGCATTGCAGTTATAATAATTATTATGCTAGTTATTATTGCTATTTTTATCATTTTAACTATTTATATAATGACAAAAGCAATAATGGCAATTTAAAAAATAATAATGACTATAATAATAATTATAATGACAATAATAATGATGTTATTATTATTTCTATCGCAATTATTAGTATGATATTATTGGAATAGACTTAATTATTGCTATTATTGCTGTTATTATTAAAATTATCATTATAATTATGATTCTATCATCATTATTGTCAATAATAAAGGAATTATCATGAAAATCATCATAATTACCTGAATTAATGTTAAAATCCTCATAATTACCATTAAAAAGCGAAAAGGGTTTTTTTCGACGTTTCTCTCAAAAGGCTGCAATACGCTAGATTTTGCCGTTTTTTTTTCGATTTTTGGAATTTTATTACTTCTGGCCTTTATTTCATTATAAATAGAATAAATAATTATTATCATCACTATTATCATTACTGTCATTATTTTCATGATTATTATCATTATAGTCATTATCATGATTATCATTATTATCATTATTGCAGTTATAATAATTATTATGCTAATTATTATTGCCATATCTATCATTATAACTATTCATATAATGATAATAGCAATAATGATAATTTTATAAATAATAATTATTAATAATAATTATAATGACAATGATAATGATGTTATTCTTCTTTCTATTGCCATTATTAGTATGAAAATTATTGGAATAGAGTTAATTATTGCTATTATTGCAGTAATGATCAAAATTATCATAATAATTATGATTTTATTATTATTAGTCATTATCATTGTCACTATCATAATTATTATTATTTTCAATAATAAAGGAATTATAGTGAAAATAATTATAATAATTACCTGAATTAATGTTAAAATCCTCATAATTACCATTCATAAGTGAAAAAAGTTTTTTTCTACGTTTTCTCAAAAAGCTATAATGCGCTAGATTTTGCCGTTTTTTCGACTCCTTGGATTTTATTACTTCTGGCCTTTATTTTAAATATAAGGACTGAATAATAATTATTATCATTATTATCATTACTGTCAGTATTTCATGATTATTATCATTAAAGTCATTATCATCATGATTATCATTATTATCATTATTGCAGATATAATAATAACCATGCTAATTATTATTGCTATTTTTATCATTGTAACTATTTACATAATGATAATAGCAATAATGATAATTTTAGAAATAATAATGACAATAATAATTATTATAATGACAATGATAATGATATTATTTCTCTTGCCATTATTAGTATGAAAATTATTGGAATAGAGATGATTATACCAGTAATTATCAATATTATCATTAAAATTATGATTTTATCATTACTATTGTCATTATCATTGTCATTATCATCATAATTATCAACATTACTGTCAATAATATAGGAATTATCATGAAGATCATAATAATTACCTGAATAAATGTTAAAATCATCATAATTACCATTAAAAAACAAAAATGGGTTTTCCAAGTTTCTGTCAAAAGGCTGTAATATGCTAGATTTTGCCGTTTTTCGACTTTTGGGATTTTATTACTCGTGGTCTTTATTTCATTATAAATGGACTGAATCATCATCATCATCATCATTACTGCCATTATTATCAAGATTTTTTTATCATTATAGTCGTTATCATCATGGTTATGATTATTATTATCGTCTTTATTACAGTTATAATAGTTATTATGCTAATCATTATTACTATTTTTATCATTATTAAAATAGTAATTATTCCAATTATCATTATTTATATAATGATAATAGGAATAATGATAATTTTAGAAAATAATGACAATAATAATAATTATAATGATAATGATAATGATATTATTATTTCTATTGCCATTATTAGTATGAAAATTATTGGAATAGAGTTAATTATTGCTATTATTGCAGTGATTATCAAAATTATCATCATAATTATGATTTTATCATTATTATTGTCATTATCATTGTCATTATCATCATAATTATCATCATTATTTTCAATAATAAAGGAATCATCGTGAAAATCATCATAATTACCTGTAATACGCTAGATTTTGCCATTTTTTCGACTTTTTGGATTATATTACTTCCGGCCTTTATTTCTTTATTAATGGACTGAATAATAATTATCATCATCATCCTTAACATTACTGTCATTATTTTCATGATTATTATCATTATAGTCATTATCATCCTTATTATCATTATTATTACCATTATTGCAGTTATAATATTTATTGTCATTATAGTCATTATCATCATGATTATCACTATCATTACCATTATTGCAGTTATAATAATTATTGTGCTAATCATTATTGGTATTTTTATCATTATAACTATTTATATAATGATAATAGCAATAATAATAATTTTAGAAATAATAATGACAATTATAATTGTCATTATCATATGATTATCATCCTTATTGTCAATAACAAATGAATTATCATGAAAATCATCATAATTACCTGAATTAATTTTAAATCCATAATTTTCATTAAAAAGAGAAAAGGGTTTCTCTTCGGCGTTTTCTCAAAAGGCTGTAATACGCTAGATTTTGCCGTTTTTTATACTTATTGGATGATATTACTTCAGGCCTTTAATTCATTATTATTACTGTCATTATTTTTATGATTATTATCATCAAGTCATTATCATCATGATTATCATTATTATCATTATTGCAGTTATAATAATTATGCTAATTATTATTGCTATTTTTATCGTTATAACTATTTATATAATGATAATAGCAATAATGATAATTGTNCACATTCCGACTATTGATGATGGGTTATTAGTATATTATGAGGATTAATGATAGTGATAAAAGCTTGAGAAAATATCTGTATATGTGATTCTTGAAGACAAAAATTGAGGATGACTTTATTGTATTTTATTTTGATCGTTCAATTTGTTGCATTTTAGATTTCAATGGTAGTTCTTAATCTTTTAAATATTTTGTAAAATTTACCTACATAAGCAGTAGGTAACGATAATTACAGCTGTTATTAAAAGTAATATATTAATTACCCATTACATGTCACTAATATATTCCTTTTTCTACCTATGTTCCATATTTTCTGAAATGTTCTCTGTCAATTTGATTTGAAATAGAATATATTATTAATCTTCAACATAACCTCAACTGCAAATAAGAAAAATATGTGACCTCGAAGTCATAGGAAATAGATCAAGAAGGATGGCTCAAAACTGATCATTATTCATCTGATAAGACAGAGGCAAAAAAAGGGGAAAAAGGCGATAGAAAGAAAAGAAACAACAACATCAACAACAGAGATAAACTAAACATAGATACGTATGACTGAGAGGTTAGAAAAAGTTGACGTCGAAAATTAAGTGAATTCATAGCCTAAAAAAACGTGCTATTTTAATCAAATTTATGGCTGATGATTGCTACAAAAGCAGTCTTACAAATAAAAAG
>NW_020872726.1:299056-301556 GCF_003789085.1 Penaeus vannamei | reverse complement strand
CCCTACGATCAAACGAAGAGTCTCTACGAACGAACTGATGTCTCAGGTTACAACTACATCATGCTGGACGGAGACGAAAATATTGCCATGTTTACATCTGTCTTATCATTCCCGCCAAAAAAACAAGAACACGTGAGGATTGGCAACCCTGATCTCGAGTGATTGGATGTTAGTGTATATATGAGAGGAAGAATAAGGCGATAAGGAGAGAGAATAGGGGGAGGAGAAGGAAGAGAAGAAGAGTCTCTACGAACGAACTGATGTCTCAGGTTACAACTACATCATGCTGGACGGGACCTTAATCCAAAAGTCCAAAAGGGAGAACGTCAGGTTGCTGTGTCAGGCAGATCTTGCTGATGCAGAACTCCCTTCAATTGAGGACCTCCGACGGGCCAGCGGTTCCTCGTGCTCGTCCTGGTGGCAGTGACAGTTCGAACAGGCTGTTGATAATTGGTACTAGGAAATTGTGGTTCAGTTCAGTTGATAAAAGTGATTTTGTTCCTAGGGGATCGGGCTATGAACCTCAGATAGCCGACATGAATTCCACACACACACACCGCACACACAATGCAATTTGTTCGACATGAATTCCACACATACACACACACCGCACACACAATGCAATTTGTTCGACATGAATTCCACACATACACACACACCGCACACAAATGGAATTTGTTCGACATGAATTCCACACATACACACACACCGCACACACAATGCAATTTGTTCGACATGAATTCCACACGTACACCACACACCGCACACACAAATGCAATTTGTTCGACATGAATTCCACACACACACACACCGCACACAAATGGAATTTGTTCGACATGAATTCCACACACACACACACCGCACACACAATGCAATTTGTTCGACATGAATTCCACACACACACACACCGCACACACAATGCAATTTGTTCGACATGAATTCCACACACACACACAACACATGCAATTTGTTCGACACACATACACACACATGCAATTTGTTTGACATGAATTCCACACACACACACACGCACACACAATGCAATTTGTTCGACATGAATTCCACACATACACACACACCGCACACACAATGCAATTTGTTCGACATGAATTCCACACACACACACACACCGCACACACAATGCAATTTGTTCGACATGAATTCCACACACACACACACACACCGCACACACAATGCAATTTGTTCGACATGAATTCCACACACACACACACACGCACACACAATGCAATTTGTTCGACATGAATTCACACACACACAGCACACACAATGCAATTTGTTCGACATGAATTCCACACACAGCACACACAATGCAATTTGTTCGACATGAATCCACACACACACACACACAGCACACACCACACACACATTTGTTCGACATGAATTCCACACACACACACACCGCACACACAATGCAATTTGTTCGACATGAATTCCACACACATACACACACCACACACAATGCAATTTGTTCGACATGAATTCCACACACACACACCGCACACATGCAATTTGTTCGACATGAATTCCACACACACACACACACACAATGCAATTTGTTCGACATAATTCCACACACACACACACCGCACACACAATGCAATTTGTTCGACATGAATTCCACACACATACACACACCGCACACACAATGCAATTTGTTCGACATGAATTCCACACACACACACACGCACACACAATGCAATTTGTTCGACATGAATTCCACACACACAACACACACCGCACACACAATGCAATTTGTTCGATATGAGTTCCACACACACACACCACAATCACAGTGTAATTTGTTCGACATGAATTCCACCCCTCACATACACACACACTCACACACAATGTAATTTGTTCATGAATTCTACCCTCGCATACACACGCACACACACGTACACACAAAATACACAAGGTCGATACGAGCAGATGCCCGAGCCAAGGTATCTATGAATTAAAAAAAAAAATGATTTAAGGAGTCATGTTTCCCATGAATTCCACACACACACACCGCACACACAATGCAATTTGTTCGACATGAATTCCACACACACACCGCACACACAATGCAATTTGTTCGACATGAATTCCACACACACACACACCGCACACACAATGCAATTTTGTTCGACATGAATTCCACACACACACACACCACACACAATGCAATTTGTTCGACATGAATTCCACACACATACACACACCGCACACACAATGCAATTTGTTCGACATGAATTCCACACACATACACACACCACAGACACAATGCAATTTGTTCGACATGAATTCCACACACACATACACCGCACACAATGCAATTTGTTCGACATGAATTCCACACACACACACACCGCACACACAATGCAATTTGTTCGACATTAATTCCACACACACACACACCGCACACACAATGCAATTTTGTTCGACATGAATTCCACACACATACACAGCAGCCGCACACTACAATCGCAATTTGTTC
>NW_020872726.1:289893-295621 GCF_003789085.1 Penaeus vannamei | reverse complement strand
ATCATTATTGTCATTATTGATATAGGGTATGGTTATAATACATCATAATATTAAGCAAATTATTGGCTAAGTATCATTATATTAAACAATTATGTGTGTGTACGCTTTTGATACGTCTGGTATAAATGTGGGGTTGTCTGTCGTGGTAAGTGTCTCGTTGTGGTGTGGTTGGTGCATTGCGTCTGGCATAAGTAGGCTTGGTATTTTGCTCGTTGTTGTGGTGTATGTTGTATCGGCTTTGGTGTTAATATATCGAGTCGTTTATTAACGATTTCTTTTTATGCCTTTCCATATTTTGATGGGCTATTTCCTACATGATACATAACCATTATTGTCATCTATCATTACAACTATTGCTCCCATGCCTAATACCCTTAATATCAGTCACCTATACAATCATCATCTATTATGAAGTTATCCCTTTCTCATTATAACATCCAATTTCACATAATGATCCAACATGACAATAATGATAAATTCTGGAAAATAATCCAACCACACAACAAAGAAAAGTATTATTAATAACAATAATTGCCGTGTTATAATTATTCTATTATTAATTTCTGTTACAATTGTCGTTATTATTATTAGGAAAATCAATTAGAATAGTGTCGATTATATGCTATTATTGCAATTATTAGGCAAATCATCATTATAATTATCATTGTATAATTATTATCATAATTATTGTCTTAATTACTCTCATAATTATCATTACTATCGTCATGATTGATGGGGTTATATCAAAATCATCATAATTAGCAGAATTATTGCTACGATCATCATAATCATCCTTTAAACTCGAAAATAGAGGGGTTTTCGACTCATCTCTGCAAAGGCTGTATTTCGCTAGATTTCGCCGGTTTTTCGACTTTTGAGATTTTTCTACTTTTAGCCTTTTTCTCATTATAGATGGGCTTTATAATGATAATTATCATCATTATTGTCATTATCATCATCATTATTATCATTACTGTCATTATCGCCCTAATCACCCTTAATAGTCATTATAATAATCAGTATCTAATTATTAATGTCATTTTCATTATAATTACTTTATTAATGATAATGACAATAATGATAATTCTGGAAATAATAACAACAATAATAAGGATTATAATAACAATACTAGCCGTGTTATAGTTACTTCTATTATTATTTCTGCTATCATTGTCGTTATTATTATTAGGAAATCATTAGAATAGTGTTGATTATTGCTATTATTGCAATTATTAGGCAAATCATTATAATTATTATTGTATATTATGATCATAATTATTGTCCTAATTGCTCTCATAATTATCATTATTATCGTCATTATTGTCATCATTGATTCGGTTATCATCAAAATCATGATAATTAGCAGAATTGCTTTAAACTCGAAAAAGGGGGTTTCGACTCATCTCTAAAAAGGCTAATTTCGCTAATTCGCCATCACATCATCCTCTCGAAAAAGGGGGGTTTTCGACTCATCTCTCCAAAGGCTGTATTTCGCTAGAATTCGCCGGTTTTTCGACTTTGAGGTTTTTCTAATTTTAGCCTTTTTCTCATTATAGATGGGTTTAATAATGAATTATCAGCATTATTGTCATCATCATATTATTATACATTAATCTGTCATTATCAACCTCACTAAATCAACCTTAATATAGTCATTATAATAATCATCATCTTAATATTATTCATTTTTTTCATCAGTATAATTATTTTATATTGATAATTGATCAATAATGATATATTTTGGGTAATATATAACTAACAACAATAATAAGGATTATAATAACAATAATTGCTGTGTTATAAATACTTCTATTATTATTTCTGTTATCATTGTCGTTATTATATTATGTTAGCGAAAATCATTGGAATAGTGTTTGATTATTGCTATTATTGCAATTAGGCAAATCATGCATTAATATTATTATGTATAATTACTATCATAATTATTGTCTTAATTACTCTCATAATTATCATTATTATCGTGCATTTTTGTCATTATTGATTGGGGTTAGTCATCGAATCATCATAATTAGCATAATTATTGCAAAGATCATTATAATCATCCTTTAAACTCGAAAAAGGGGGTTTTTTCGACTCAGCTCTCCAAAGGCTGTATTTCGCTAGATTTCGCCGGTTTTTCGACTTTTGGGATTTTTTCTACTTTAAGCCTTTTTCTTATTATAGATGGGCTTTATAATAATTACTATCATTATTGTCATTATCACCATCATTATTATCATTACTGTCATTATCGCCCAAATCACTCTTAATATAATCATTATAATAATCATCATCTTAATTATTAATGTCATTTTCATCATTATAATTATTTTGATAATGATAATGACAATAATGATAATTCTGGAAATAATAAGTGTCCTCCCGCTCTCGACAGTGCCAAGGAGCCGCTCGCCCTGCCGGCACCTCCTGGAGAATGATCAATTTTAGTCCGGGGCAGGTCGGGACTTCTCTTCACTCGAACCGCGGTATCTGGTACTTAGAGGAGGGGGGGAGGGGGAGGAGGGAAGGGAGGGAGGGGAAGGGGAGGGGAGGAAGGGAGGGGAGAGGGAGGGGGAGAGGGGGAAGGGGGAAGAAGGGGAGGGGAAGAGGGGGGAAGAGGGAGAGGGGGAGGGAGGGAGAGAGAGAGGGAGGGAGGGAGAAGAGGGAGGGGAGAGAAGGGGAGGAAGAAGGGAGGGAAGAAAGAGAGGTAGAGGGAGGTAGAAGGGGGAGGGGAGAGAGGGAGGAAGGGAGGGGGAAGGGGAGGCAGGGAGAGGAAGGAAGGAGGGGAGGGGAGAGAGGGAGGAATGGAGAGAGAGGGAGAGGAGAGGAGGGAGAGAGGGATTAAAGATTAAAGATTTAGTTTTAATTCCGTTTGTTACAATGGATATTCTTTGCTTGTGACATACTGTCTGTTTATTATTTTGCCCAAATCTCCCCCTGTGTTCAAGGAGTGGCCGGGGGGATAGCCACTCACTGGCCGGGCGTGGGATTGAACGCAGGTCGCGAAGATTGCTAGATAGGTCACGCTTACACTGCGGTAAGGGGAGAGAGAGGTGGGAGGAAGAAGGGGAGGGGGGTAGAAGGGGGGAGGGGAGAGAGAGGGGGAGAGAGAGGAGGGGGGAGGGGAGAGAAGGGAGGAAGAAGGGGGGAGGGGGGAAGTAGGGAGGAGAGGGGGGAAGGGGAGGGAGGGAAGTAAGAGGGGGAAGGTGAGAGAGGGGAAGAGGGAGGTAGAAGGGGAGGGGAGAGGAGGGGGAAGGGAGGGGGGAGGGATGGGAGGGAGGTAGAAGGGGAGGGAGAGAGGGAGGAAGGGAGGGGGGAATGGGGGGGAGGAGATAGGCAGGAGAGGGGAGGGGAGAGAGGAAGGGAGAGAGAGGGGGAGGGGGGAAGGGGAGAGAAGAAGAGAGGGAAGAAGAGGGATGAGGGAGGTATGGGAAAGGAGGGCCGAAGGTAGGAGAGGGGATGCAGATAAGAGGGAAGTGAAGAGAAGGAGTAGGGGTGGGAGAATAAATGGGAGAAGGATTAGGGAATAAGTGGGTGAATGAGGAGGGAAGAATTAGGGGGAAGAGGGGAAGAGGTAGGGAGGGGAGAAGAGAGATTTGAGAAGGAGGTAAGTGAATAATGGGAAAGAGATATATACTAATGTATGGGAGAAGAGAGAGGAGTGATGGAGATAGGGGGATATGAGAGGGGAGGAATGAGGTGAGATGAGAAGAGGAGAGTGATGAGGAGTGATTGGAAAGGGGAGAGGGAGAGAGAGAGGAGGATGGGGATGTGGATGGAGTGGTATGTGTGGTGGGATAGTGTGGTGTGTGTGTGTGTGTGGTGGTGTGTTGTTTGTGTGGTTTTATGTGTGTGTGTGGTTTTGTGTGTTGTGTGTGTGTTGTGTGTGTGTGTGTGTGTGGTGTGTGTGTGTGTGGTGTTGTGTGTGTGTGTGTTTTGTGTTTGGGGTGGTGTTTTTATATATATATATTTATTTATATATATAGATATATTATAATGTTATATATAGTATATATAATTATTAGATATTATAATAGTAATATATATATATATTTTGTGTGTGTGTGTGTGTGTGTGTTGTGTGGTGTGTGTTGTGTGTGTGGTGTGTGGTGGGTGTGTGTGTATGGTGTCGTGTGTTTTGGGTGTGTGTGAGGTGGGAGATGGGTTGTGTGTAGGTGTGGTGTGTTTTGTGTGTTGGTAGGGTTGTAGGGGGGGAGTTTTTTTGTGGTGGTGTGTGTGTAGTGTGTGGAGGGCGAGTGTGGCGTATGAGGCCAGAGAGGTGGCGTGTAGTGTGCGTGAGGGTGGCCCCGTAGTAACGTAGTCAGTGTGCCGTGTGCGTGTGCAGAGGGCGTGTGCGTGTGCGGGTGAGTGTGTGTGGTGTGGTGGTGTGGTTGTTGTGGTTTGATGTACTGATGTGGTTGTACATACATACCAGCGTGGGACGCACAACGAACACAGAGAGCACACCAAGTTAGCACCACAAATACACAACAACACACGACACAGCACAGCACACACACACACACACGACAACGAGAAGAGGAGAGGCACACACCACACACACACATATTATAATATATATATAAATATAGTATGAAGTAGGGTAAAGTATATAGGATGAGATATAGAGAGGGAGGATAAAGGTAATAGTAAGAGGGAGAAAGGGCTAGAGTTATAATATATAACAATAATGAGCTATAATAGTACATAATACTACATAAAGTAAATGAGTTATTTGAGATATGTAGAAAGTGTAAGAGGGAGGTATATTAATATATATTATATATATAATATAAATAGTATAGATTGATTAGAGTGAAGGATACGAGAGTGGAAGCAATACACTCTATATATGCGATTTAGATTCTGATTCCGCCATCGACTGCAAATTGTGTTTTTATATGTTCGACTATTGTGTTTGGTGTAACATCGATCATTAACTCTAACCCTTCTTCTATTTTTTAATTCCGTTTTTAGCCTTTTACACCTTACATCGCCGATCCTTAAAACCTAACATTCCACTACACTCAAACACGCACGGTTTACGGCGGATATAATAATGCTGAAATGTGTGAAGGAATTCTTTATTGTTTTTGAGACGATACGAATGTTGTATATCATCTAGATCTATACAGATCTATGTGTATCTGTCTGTCTGTCTATCAATCAATCGTCATTCTATCTATCTGTCTCTCTGCCCATCTATCTGTCTCTCTATCTATCAATCTATCTCTATGCCCATCTTTATAACAGTCTATCTCTCTGCCCATCTATCCATATATCTGTCTATCTCCATTTATCTATCTCTCTGTCTCTGTTTCTCTCTCTCTATCTATCTATCTACCTTTCTATCTGTTTATCAATCTGTCCTATTGGCTATCTATCCATCCATCTAACTAATCTATCTATCCTATTACTAATACTTCAACCTATCTATCTATCTATTCATCGGCGACAATTTCCTATTTATCTATGATTAAAGAAGAGATAGAAGATACGACAAAAATTCTTTTCACTCCCTTCACTAATCTTCAGTGTTAGTAATTTACGAAAACACGAAATCACTTCTAATTACATCCCAGCCCTATACAATTAAAGAAATTATACTAAGAGCAGAGCAATTTAATGGCTCGGTATATTTTCTAGGCACCAATTATTTTTATTTCAAGTTAGTAAGTTTCATCATAGTTTTCTTCACATTCCGACTATTAGTATATTATGAGGGATG
>NW_020872726.1:269893-272393 GCF_003789085.1 Penaeus vannamei | reverse complement strand
AGGCCCCAATCCCCATCATATACACTCACAATTTCTCTCCCTATCCCGCCCAATTACCGACGACGGACCCTCTCTCTCTCTCTCCCTCCCTCACCCTCTCTCCCTCCCTCGCCCCCCCCTCTCTCCCTCCTCGCCCCCCTCTCCCCTCCCTCACCCTCTCCCTCCCTCGCCCCCCTCTCTCCCTCTCTCGCCCCCCCTCTCTCCCTCCCTCACCTGGCTGGGCGTGGACGGGCGCCTGTCCCTGACCTTCAGTACTGGGGCGGTCAGGGAACGCCAAGGACGTGTGCAGCCAGTTCTCCGGGTTCCGACTGGGGTCCTTCTCCTCCCTCGAGTCCATGGCCGCCCTCAAGGAGTTCTACGAAAGAGATGGTGAGGAGGGATGGGGGAGACGGGGGGCATTTGAGGGAGAAGGGAGGATAGGGGGATGGTTAGGGATAGAAGGGTTGGGATAGGTAGGTGGACGTGTCTAAGATCGAAGGGTGGAAGGCATGGTTAGATGGGGGCGTTTGGCACAGACGGATGGGGGATGGGGAGGAGATGGAAGGATGGGGGATGGTTAGGGATAGAAGGGTTGGGGGATAGGTAAGTGGACTTGTCTAGGATAAAAGGGTGGAAGGCATGGTTTAATGGGTGCTTTTGGAACAGATAGAAGGATGGGGGGGATGGGGAGGTGGGTGTGTTTTGGACAGATCATTATCAAAACTGGTTACCTATCAAGGGGTGAGTAAATGGGTATGTTTAGAAAGTGCACATAGATGAAGAGACGGGCGGGTAGTGTGCGTAAGAGGAAGAGATGGGTAAGTGGTAGGTAACAGACGATATCAATGAAAAAAAAAATGGACAGGTAGATAAAGGAGTGGCAATTTGAGCGAACGGAAAGAGTCAGTACCAAAACGTACCCTTTCACTATGAATGATCCTATGTTCTTTCTCTTTCCTCACAGGGGGTTAAGGTGACGCTCGTTTCTACTCCTCCACAGGCACTCAGGTGTCAGTCGACCTGTCAATCAGCAACGTTTGGGGGGTTGCGTGCCCTACGATCAAACGAAGAGTCTCTACGAACGAACTGATGTCTCAGGTTACAACTACATCATGCTGGACGGAGACGAAAATATTGCCATGTTTACATCTGTCTTATCATTCCCGCCAAAAAAAAACAAGAACACGTGAGGATTGGCAACCCTGATCTCGAGTGATTGGATGTTTGTGTATATAATGAGAGGAAGAATAAGGCGATAAGGAGAGAGAATAGGGGGAGGAGAAGGAAGAGAAGAAGAGTCTCTACGAACGAACTGATGTCTCAGGTTACAACTACATCATGCTGGACGGGACCTTAATCCAAAAGTCCAAAAGGGAGAACGTCAGGTTGCTGTGTCAGGCAGATCTTGCTGATGCAGAACTCCCTTCAATTGAGGACCTCCGACGGGCCAGCGGTTCCTCGTGCTCGTCCTGGTGGCAGTGACAGTTCGAACAGGCTGTTGATAATTGGTACTAGGAAATTGTGGTTCAGTTCAGTTGATAAAAGTGATTTTGTTCCTAGGGGATCGGGCTATGAACCTCAGATAGCCGACATGAATTCCACACACACACAACACCGCACACACAATGCAATTTGTTCGACATGAATTCCACACATACACACACACACACACAATGCAATTTGTTCGACATGAATTCCACACATACACACACACCGCACACAAATGGAATTTGTTCGACATGAATTCCACACATACACACACCGCACACACAATGCAATTTGTTCGACATGAATTCCACACATACACACACACCGCACACACCAATGAATTTGTTCGACATGAATTCCACAACATACCACACACACCCCAACCCACACCCAATGCAATTTGTTTCACACATGAATTCCACCCACATTGTTCGACATATTCCACACACACCACACAACACAACAATTTGTTCCCATTTGAATTCCCACACATAAACCACCACCCACACCCGCAACACCCACAATTTGCCAAAATTTTTGTTCGACATGGAATTCCAACACACACACCCAACACCACAAACACCGCCCAACCCCACAAAAAACAATTTGCCAAATTTGTTTCGGACATGGAAAATTTTCCCCCACCCCCCACACCCCCCCACAACCACACCCACCCGCCCCCACCCACACACCCCCCCCAATGCAATTTGTTCGACCAATGGGAAATTCCAACCACCACACCACCCCACCCCCACCCCCAACCAACCGGGCACACCCCCACAATTTTTGCCAATTTGTTCGGACCCCCCATTGAAAATTCCACCCCAAACACACACCAACCCGCCAAAAACACCCCACAATCAAATTTGTTCGGAACATTTGGAAATTTTTCCACCCCCACCCACACCGCCAAACACCAGGGGAATGCCAATTTGTTTTTCGAACATAAATTTTCCCACACAAACACCACACACCCCAACAACACCACAAATTTGCAATTTGTTCCACAATTGAACTTCCAACACAACACACC
>NW_020872726.1:243094-245594 GCF_003789085.1 Penaeus vannamei | reverse complement strand
ACGAACGAACTGATGTCTCAGGTTACAACTACATCATGCTGGACGGAGACGAAAATATTGCCATGTTTACATCTGTCTTATCATTCCCGCCAAAAAAACAAGAACACGTGAGGATTGGCAACCCTGATCTCGAGTGATTGGATGTTAGTGTATATAATGAGAGGAAGAATAAGGCGATAAGGAGAGAGAATAGGGGGAGGAGAAGGAAGAGAAGAAGAGTCTCTACGAACGAACTGATGTCTCAGGTTACAACTACATCATGCTGGACGGGACCTTAATCCAAAAGTCCAAAAGGGAGAACGTCAGGTTGCTGTGTCAGGCAGATCTTGCTGATGCAGAACTCCCTTCAATTGAGGACCTCCGACGGGCCAGCGGTTCCTCGTGCTCGTCCTGGTGGCAGTGACAGTTCGAACAGGCTGTTGATAATTGGTACTAGGAAATTGTGGTTCAGTTCAGTTGATAAAAGTGATTTTGTTCCTAGGGGATCGGGCTATGAACCTCAGATAGCCGACATGAATTCCACACACACACACACCGCACACACAATGCAATTTGTTCGACATGAATTCCACACATACACACACACCGCACACACAATGCAATTTGTTCGACATGAATTCCACACATACACACACACCGCACACAAATGGAATTTGTTCGACATGAATTCCACACATACACACACACCGCACACACAATGCAATTTGTTCGACATGAATTCCACACGTACACACACACGCACACACATGCAATTTGTTCGACATGAATTCCACACATACACACACACCGCACACAAATGGAATTTGTTCGACATGAATTCCACACACACACACACACCGCACACACAATGCAATTTGTTCGACATGAATTCCACACACACACACACCGCACACACAATGCAATTTGTTCGACATGAATTCACACACATTGCAATTTGTTCGACATGAATTCCACACATACACACACCGCACACACAATGCAATTTGTTTGACATGAATTCCACACATACACACACCGCACACACAATGCAATTTGTTCGACATGAATTCCACACATACACACACACCGCACACACAATGCAATTTGTTCGACATGAATTCCACACACACACACACACCGCACACACAATGCAATTTGTTCGACATGAATTCCACACACACACACCGCACACACAATGCAATTTGTTCGACATGAATTCCACACACACACACACACGCACACACAATGGTTCGACATGCACACACAATGCAATTTGTTCGACATGAATTCCACACACACACACGCACACACAATGCAATTTGTTCGACATGAACACACACACACCGCACACAATGCAATTTGTTCGACATGAATTCCACACACACACACACCGCACACACAATGCAATTTTGTTCGACATGAATTCCACACACACACACACCGCACACACAATGCAATTTGTTCGACATGAATTCCACACACATACACACACCACACACAATGCAATTTGTTCGACATGAATTCCACACACACATACACCGCACACAATGCAATTTGTTCGACATGAATTCCACACACACACACACCGCACACACAATGCAATTTGTTCGACATTAATTCCACACACACACACACCGCACACACAATGCAATTTGTTCGACATGAATTCCACACACATACACACACCGCACACACAATGCAATTTGTTCGACATGAATTCCACACACACACAACACACACACACACACAATGCAATTTGTTCGACATGATTCCACACACACACAACCACACACACACAATGCAATTTGTTCGATATGAGTTCCACACACACACACCACAATCACAGTGTAATTTGTTCGACATGAATTCCACCCCTCACATACACACACACTCACACACAATGTAATTTGTTCATGAATTCTACCCTCGCATACACACGCACACACACGTACACACAAAATACACAAGGTCGATACGAGCAGATGCCCGAGCCAAGGTATCTATGAATTAAAAAAAAATGATTTAAGGAGTCATGTTTCCATGAATTCCACACACACACACCGCACACACAATGCAATTGTTCGACATGAATTCCACACACACACACACAATGCAATTTGTTCGACATGAATTCCACACCACACACACCATGCAATTTGTTCGACATGAATTCCACACACACACACACCGCACACACAATGCAATTTGTTTCGACATGAATTCCACACACACACACCAGCACACACAATGCAATTTGTTCGACATGAATTCCACACACATACACACACCACACACACAATGCAATTTGTTCGACATGAATTCCACACACACACACACCGCACACACAATGCAATTTGTTCGACATGAATTCCACACACATACACACACCGCACACACAATGCAATTTGTTCGACATGAATTCCACACACACACACACCGCACACACAATGCAATTTGTTCGACATGAATTCCACCACAGCACACAGAATACACACAACCGCACACTNAAAGAAAGAAAACC
>NW_020872726.1:192451-197451 GCF_003789085.1 Penaeus vannamei | reverse complement strand
ATATTATATATATATATATATATATATATATATATATAATATATATATATATATATATATTATATATGTATATATATATATTATATACATATATCATATACATGCATGTAAATATATATATAAATATATATATACATACATACATAATACATACATATATATATATATATATATATATATATATATATATATATATATATATATATATATATATATATACACACACACACACCACACACACACACACACACACACACACACACACACACACACACACACACATATATATTATTATATAGTTATATACTGTTCCCGTGTCTATATATATTACTACAGGATAGCAGCAGAAATAAAAGATAAGATGATTGAGCCTTTATGTCTTTGCGGAATCTGAGAATAAAACTTGCTACCAATGCCAGAATAGTGAAATGTGAGGAAGTGAGGAGAAGGAAAGGAGGACCGGCGACGGGGAAAAGGAAAGAAAAGAATACGGACTTTCTGGACACACATTCACGCTAATGCACGCTTACTCACACACGATTGTATGAAGGGATATGCGCGCATATATACAGTAATGATGCGTTGATATCATACACCCTCAGACCACACTCAAATTCATAAAATTTAACTTCCATTTCTCTATTTGATGTAACACAGAGGAGTAAATCTCAAGCAGGGTTGACTCACGACACCACCAAAAGTTTTATCTCCACTTCATAGTCCTGTTGGATGAAGCCATAACTATTACACAAGATTTATTAGAGAGTTGTAAGGAATTAGGTCCTGCTGTCTCTGCTTCTTTGCTTTTTTATTGTATTCACGAGAGTCATAGGACTAAGACTTTAAGCTTGACATTGTTCATGGTCGTAAAAAAAACATAAGGTCATTAAATCCTGAATTGACCACTTCTAATTTCGTGCATTGTAGTTCTTTTATTGTTTAACTCAGTTAACAGAAAAAAAAAACATCAAGGGCGATGAGAGAAAAAGAATAGTTTAAAAATATTTATAATTTATTAATAATTTAAGTAACTAGTACATTGCTTGTCTTTTATATAAAATATAATTCACGAGGTATTCACAGGGAAAGTCTACCAGAGCAGAATACATACAGGGAAATGCACGATACCAACCGAGGCAGGACCGTCGTACCCCAGGCCCCCAAGCGCAAGCCTAAACTCATCCAATACAGAAGAAAGACACATGAAAGGAGCTCCACGCTTTTGATGAGGCCGACAAATGGAGATAAGAAGACAGAGGGAAAAAGAAAGTAAGAATATCTAAATGAAAAAAAAAAAAAGGTAAAAATGATATAGAAAGAAAGGGTAAGGACACATGAATACACTCCTTCGTCTCAGATCTGCAAACGTCAGCAGAGCAGGCTCACCCGACTCTCCCTGGAACGTAGAAATCCCATGCATCTCTTTCTGCGGAAGAGCAGTTTGTCTGCAAAAATTCGGGAGCGCAAAGGACCCAAAGGAACTGCAAGTAAGAGGATGCAATTGTGTACTAGCTCTTTCGTAGGTTGCGAGACAAAAGGTTTTGTGCTATTCATACTTATGTAAGGCGAACAATAACAAGGAAAATAGTCGTGATAGTTATAAGCAAAATAATGTTTATCACTTTAATCAATATCAACTATTATCACTAGTTATTATGATGATAAAAATGATAATGATATTGACCAAACGATAGTGGTGATGATCATGATTATCAACAACAGCAATAACAACTGTTATTACTAGTTATTATGATAATAAAAGTACTAATGATATTAACCAAAAAGTAACGCTAGTGATAATGATGATTGATAATGATAATGATAAGTATAATGATGGTGATGCGATGATGCCGACGATTATTATAATAGTTATGGTGATAACAATAATTATAATATCAACAGTAACGATTAAGTCAGTACTTATTGATTATGATTATTGTTACCCACATCCTCATCCTCATTATCATTATTGTTATTATTATTATTATTATTATTATTATTATTATTATTATTATTAGTGACATCATTATCACCATTAGTGATATTGTTATTATATTGCTTTTGTTACACCTGTGTTTGAGAGACTCGGAATTCCCGTGCCAACTTTTGGTTCAGCAAGTGCTAGGTGCCGGCGACCCTCGTCTTTCTCAATAGCTTCCCAGGTCAGGGTGGCAATGCTACGTATGTGTTGGTATGGTCAGGTCTGTGAGATCCTGGTGTACTAACTTAGCATGTCAGGCTTCCTTGAATTCAACATCCACAGTAAATTGCTCTGGACTGGAAACGAAGAGATATTCTGTCTAGGAAAGGACAGAAAGAGATACCGTCAACTCCAACAATCCCAGTTGCCTTGAGTACTCACACCTCATATTCATGAACTTAACCAAGGTCAGTGCATTTTCACTGTACGGAACGCTAGTATTTAGGACTTGGGATTATATGAGATAAACATAAACAACAAAAGTTATGCCTATATCTTGGCGGTGCTTTTGAATGTAGGATATGTACCACAATTTTTTCACACACTTTTCTTGTCCTCCTTGCAGCTCTTCAGATCTGAATTACTGTCATTAAAGCATGGAGAAACTTCATCGCATTAGCTCCGGCAGCGTGTAAGCATTTTTGTTTTTCGTTTTCATTTTGGGCTGTAATTCAACAACTTTTTTTTCTTTCTTTAATCTGAGAAATATTCATTATCACATAGAGAAGAGAATCATATAGCTTGTATAACGATCAAAGAATCATTAAATGAAATAAGAGTATTTTATTTTTTTTAGGCTTAAGACACCTAGGTTTACTTTTTTTCACGGTGTACATCTCTTGGAAATTACCTCCACTAAAGTTTTGTTTTTGCTAGAGTTAGTTACTCAAAAAGTTGTAAACAAATTTCTATTCATTTAGTTTTTAAATGTATGTTATTATTATTATTATTATTATTATTATTATTATTATTATTATTATTATTATTATTATTATTATTACTACTACTATTATTTTTACCTGAGCTGTGTCTTAGCTCAAATTAGATGCCATTAAATTTTGGTGGTGACCACTGGCATTGCGATATAGAAAGCCTATTACCTTGGAGGAAGTATGCGTTCTGTGAGTGCTTTTAGTTATCCTTTTTATCCTCCTCCTTATTATCATCATTTTCATTACCATAATCATTACCATTATTATCATTATTACTGTTGTTGTTTTGGGTATTATCATCAGTACTGAATATCATCATAATGAAAACAATATGATATCGGTTTTACAGCTAAGAAAGGTAATAACGATAATGATAACAATTTGAATTATCGTTGGAATATCGATACCAATTATGAAACCAACAATAACATAATTACTTCACCAGTAACAATTTTGATAACAAAAGAATGTAGTTTCTAAAAGCATCAAGTTAATTGTAACATGCATCTCCGCAACTGTGAAAAGGAAAGACTGTGATGCTGAATTTCTGATGTTAAATCAATAACGGTGACTATTTCAAGTGTTTGGGGAAAAGAAAGGAATCATAAATAAGGAAGCTAATTAGTTTGATATCAAAATAATAATGATAATAAAAATAAACTTAGAAAAGGAAAAAGACCAGGAAAAAAAGAAAGAGGATGGAAAGAACGAAGAATCTCCAGGAGAAAAATGGACACAGAGAAGCATATACCATCAAAAGACTTGAAAGAACACTGAAACGCTTTCAGATGCAAAGGGTGTCAACAGACCAAATTCCATCAACGAATTCTTCTGAACAGTGCTGTACAGAAAGATTTCTTAGATATCAATCCGTTTATTCTCCTGTCTTTTGATCTAATCGTCTACCATAATAAGGCTTTATAGCTTTTGGCCCCTTTCGGAATCTCTCCCTTTCTCGTCTTTTCGCTTTTCCTTCTCTTATTATGACCATGAAAGGAGGACGTCGAGGTCGTCCGAATGTCGAGATTTATGTCAGATCGAAGTTAATTGCGATTTACGAGTTTTACGGCCGGAGATTTTTATCTTTGGATTGGAATTTCTCAAGATATCATGTTAATAGTTCTTAGATTTAATTTTGCTGAGTCAGTCAGTCAGTTACACATCTAGATTGCGAGAGGAACTGATTTTCTGGCTGATAGAAAATCAGTATTTTGCCTTCCAATAGAAAAAAATATATGAAAAAAATATGCTATAAAACCTAGGATATAAACAGGATTAGCATCGTAATATTTATGGAAAGAGTCATTTAGATAAGCCCTACATCATGGATCATGGACGTTAATGGATGCCTGTGTAAAAAGAATCAGATTCTATTATTGATATATGTGAAAGTTCTTATTAAGAGTGATCCTTATTAACCCTCGGCGTCATTTCATTTGACAGTTAACTTTCTAAACATTCGTTTACAATGTATTATTTCCTTTTGTGGCATAGGAGTCCACCCCCCCCTCTTCTCTCTCTCTCAATTTATCTATCTCTATATCTCTATCTATCTCTCTCTCTCTCACTCTCTCTATCTCTATATCTCTATCTATCTATTTATCTCTCTCACACACACTCACTCTTGCTCTCTCTCTCTCTCTCTCTCTCTTTCTTTCACTCACTCATTTTCTCTCACTCATTCTCTCTCTCTCTCTCTCTCTCTCACTCCCTCATTCTCTCTCTCTCTCACTCACTCTCTCCTCATTCTCTCTCTTCTTCTCTCTCTCACTCTCTCTCTTCTCATCTCCTCTCTCTCTCTCTCTCTCTCTCTCTCTCTCTCTCTCTCTCTCTCTCTCTCTCTCTCTCTCTCTCTCTCTCTCTCTCTCTCTCTCTCTCTCTCTCTCTCTCTCTCTCTCTCTCTCTCTCTCTCTCTCTCTCTCTCTCTCTCTCTCTCTCTCTCTCTCTCTCTCTTACTCCTATCCAAATGAAATTGAATTTCCTTAGAAATGTATATACAGTCCCAGCGTCCATTATCGCACTAGACTTTAAAGAGAACTAAGACCTTATCTCCACTAAGCTTTAGATAGCGAATTCCCCCTCTCTGC
>NW_020872726.1:174951-182451 GCF_003789085.1 Penaeus vannamei | reverse complement strand
CGTGCGTATAAACCTTCAATCCCAGGAATCGGGAGATCAAAAGTCTGTGTATGCTTTATACGGATTTGAAAGGGTCTTAAATGTACTACTTCTCCCACGCCTTGTATAAAAAGACAAGTAACTCTCCTATACATTCCAACCCAGGGGCCATACAGTATACTACTCGCCCGGACTTCTGCGGCTGATAATCAGTGCAATGCAGATCGGTGCAAGAGCACAGCAGAACCTGGTGCTCCGGGATATGAAAATGCGCAGTGTGCATGAAACAGGCTTGCAACAACCATCCGCTCTACTGCCGTGCATACCTGACCTCCCCCCTCCCTCCTCACCTCAGTGGTGCAAAAACTTGTAACGCAACGAGAGAAGTGGTTATTACCGTTCACTGTATATGAATGGGAGGTAAACAAACCCACGTGGGTTAACAAACGACTGAAATTCGATGAAAATAGAAGAAATAAGGGAATTGATGTTGATTTCAGGTTCAAACAAAACGTATTTTGGAAAAAGAGAAAGAGGAAGGAAAAAGCTTCACTAACAATGGTAACTGATTGGCAGTGTTTTCCCTTACCTCGGTGTAAACGTTAAAATTTTATAACGCTTATAATATTTCTTTCTTTCAGGTTGCATGTGCTTCTGTTCGTGCAAATGGAAAACTTGTCTAGTCTATAAGAGATGAAATGAGAGGCTGGAAATACATTCAGTCCTTATAAGAAAACGGTAATTGGTAGGTATTATTTACTGCGTGATGGAAAAAATGATACTGTGATCTCCCATAGATAGAGATATTATTTTTCATGACTAAATTATTTATTTCATCAGTTATTACAAATGGGCAATATATTGCAAAACGTTAATCTGCCATGTCGTATATTTTTCCATACACATTTTTGTTTATTAACGAAGCAATCGAAATGGCAACAAACTATATATGTAAAAACAATAAAAACAAGTTGAACATGTAATTAACATTGTGCTCTCCTACATGTTGTTTACAGAATAACTTTCATTCTAATGAAGGCAATAACCCTAATTCAAAGATGTTTCACTTTGACATAGGGCTCATATATGAAATAAGGAGGAGTAGCGACAAGAACACACCAGGCACAGATGTAGCAGAGAATGAATGTATAAAAAAAACTGTAAACCTGAGGACTAAAAAAAATTTCAAAACTGTGTATATATGAATATGTGTGTGTCTGTGTGTGTATGTGTGTCCACGTGTGTGTGTAGGTGTAGGTGTTGGTGTGGGTGTGTGGGTGTATGTGTGTGTGTGTGTGTGTGTGTGTGTGTGTGTGTGTGTGTGTGTGTGTGTGCATGTCACAACAAACACAGTAACAAGTAAAAAAATGAAAATGAGAGCAACCACAATAGTACAAGGGACGTTAAAGCTCTTAACGAGTTCCTCTTCAGACGAATAATAATTCGAAATGGATGGATCTACTACGGTTATTATTCGTCTGAGGAGCTACGAAACACACTAAACGTTACGATTATTTTCATATCTTATTGTGGCTCCTTCCATTTTCATAAACATAAGTTTGTATGTGTATATATATATATATATATATATTATATATATATATATATATATATATATATATATATATATATATATATATATTATATATATATATATATATATATATATATATCACACACACACACACACACACACACACACACATATATATATAATATATATATATATATATATATATATATATATATATAATATATATATATATATATATATATATATATATATATATATATATATATATATATATATATATATATTATATATATATATATATATATATATATATATATATATATATATATATATATATATATATATATATATATATATATATATATATATATATATATATATATATATATATATATATATATATATATATATATATATATATATATATATATATATATATATATATATATATATATGTATATATATATATATATATTATATATATATATATATATATATATATATATATATATATATATATATATATATATATATATATATATATATATATATATATATATATATATATATATATATATATATAGTGTTAGGATAAATTATGTTTATCTATAATGATCACCATTTTACCATCTGTTCTTGAGCATTGCAGAAGAATAAGTATTTGAACACAAATAATAATTTCTCCTAACACTAAAGTCTACGGGACGGCAACCCATGTTTCACTACCACCTCAATTACCCAACTCCCTACACACTGGTTTCCATCTCTCATTCCCCTTTTCCCTTTAACTACAATCTATAACTAGGAGCTCTAATGACTTTTTCTACTAGTATTAGCTTTTTTAATTCTATTTAACTTCATAATTATCATCATTATTTAGTTATTATTATTATTTCCATAATTCTAGTAAGTTATTCTTATCATTATGATAATGATTATTGTTGTTTTCATTCTTGTTGTTCTTATTGTTATTATCACTACCGACATTATTATTACTTTTATCATTATTCTTATCATTTTTACTATTATTATCATTATTAATATCAATGGTACCATTATTATCATTACTATTGCTGTTATTATTATCATCATTATTATCATTACTATTATCGTTATTGTTATCATCTTCATTGCTATTATCATCATCAGTCTGGATGCTTGTACTTATTATTATTATTGTTATTATAATTTTTATCATTATAATCATTATTGTTATTATTATTGTTATTATTATCATTGTTATTATTATTATCATTGCTATTATTATTATTGTTATCGTTATTATCATCATTATCATTAGTACTATTATTATTATTTTTATTATTATTATCATTACTACTACTACTATTCCTATTATCATTACTATTATTGTTATTCTCATCATCGTCATCATCATTATCATCATTAACACCATCATTGTCATTAGCATTATTATTATCTGTATATTTATGATATTGCTATTGCTACTATTTTATCATCATTATCATTGCTATTATTATTACTATAATCATCATTATTATTATCATTGTTATTATCATCACCCATAATCTTCTTATCGTTATTAACATTATTTTTTTTTTTTCATCATCATAATCATTATCATCTTTAACCTTATCATCATTAGTGCCATGATTTTCATTATCCATATCATTATTATTATTACTATTATTATCATCACCATCACCATCATCATTATCATTATCATTATCATTATCATTATCATTATCATTATCATCATCATCACTATCATTATCATTATCATTATCATTATCATTATCATCATCATCATCATCATTTTTCATTGTATTCTTTATCTTTAGCATTGTTGTCATTAGCATTATTACTATTATGAACATTTTTATAATTATTGTTGATATTATAAGTATAATTAGTTATTATCATTACTCATATTATCATCACTGTTAATAGCATCATCAATATCATCATTGTTATTATCAATGTTATTATCATTTTCATTAGCTTTCTCAGCATAATCATTATAATAATTATCAGTATTCTAATATTTTATGTTATTATTTCTATTCATATTCTTATTATTATTATTATCATTATTATCATCAATTAATGTCATCATCATAATCATTATTAATGTTATCATCAGCATTATTAGTGATAGTGCCTTTATTATCAATACTACTATTACTACTACTACCGTTATCGTTATCAATATTACTGTTATCATTATTATAATGATGATAATTGTCATTATCACTTTTGGAACTTTTCTTATCAACAGTATCTTTTATCGTTACTGATGTGCTCATCATGATTAACATTATTTTTTTTAAACATTTTCACTTATTGTTATTCTCATCTTCATTATTATTGTTGTTGCTGTTGTTGTTGTTACTGTTATCAATATCATGATTATTATAATTTTCATTACTATTTTCATTGTCAGTATCTTTGTTATTATTATTACTGTTATCATTATCATTATCATCGCTCTCATTATCATTATCATAACTCTAGTTAGTATTATTATTCATACTACTACTGATATCATTGATATTATTATTTTCATTGCTTTTATTATTATTATACTCTGTTATCATTCTTATTCCGATTTCCATGACGATTATGCTTTAATGCGTAATGTGATACTTGTTATGTATCAAGAATGGCACTACCGTCGATGCGTTGTTATCAGATTCGTGCGTATAAACCTTCAATCCCAGGAATCGGGAGATCAAAAGTCTGTGTATGTTTTATACGGATTTGAAAGGGTCTTAAATGTACTACTTCTCCCACGCCTTGTATAAAAAAGACAAGTAACTCTCCTATACATTCCAACCCAGGGGCCATACAGTATACTACTCGCCCGGACTTCTTGCTACGGCTGATAATCAGTGCAATGCAGATCGGTGCAAGAGCACAGCAGAACCTGGTGCTCCGGGATATGAAAATGCGCAGTGTGCATGAAACAGGCTTGCAACAACCATCCGCTCTACTGCCGTGCATACCTGACCTCCCCCCCTCCCCTCCTCACCTCAGTCGGTGCAAAAACTTGTAACGCAACGAGAGAAGTGGTTATTACCGTTCACTGTATATGAATGGTAGGTAAACAAACCCACGTGGGTTAACAAACGACTGAAATTCGATGAAAATAGAAGAAATAAGGGAATTGATGTTGATTTCAGGTTCAAACAAAACGTATTTTGGAGAAAGAGAGGAGGAAAAAGCTTCACTAACAATGGTAACTGATTGGCAGTGTTTCCCTTACCTCGGTGTAAACGTTAAAATTTTTATAACGCTTATAATATTTCTTTCTTTCAGGTTGCATGTGCTTCTGTTCGTGCAAATGGAAAACTTGTCTAGTCTATAATAGATGAAATGGGAGGCTGGAAATACATTCAGTCCTTATAAGAAAACGGTAATTGGTAGGTATTATTTACTGCGTGATGGAAAAAATGATACTGTGATCTCCCATAGATAGAGATATTTTTCATGACTAAATTATTTATTTCATTAGTTATTACAAATGGGCAATATATTGCAAAACGTTAATCTGCCATGTCGTATATTTTTCCATACACATTTTTGTTTATTAACGAAGCAATCGAAATGGCAACAAACTATATATGTAAAAACAATAAAAACAAGTTGAACATGTAATTACACTCATTATGCTCTCCTACAAGTTGTTTACAGAATAACTTTCATTCTAATGAAGGCAATAACCCTAATTCAAAGATGTTTCACTTTGACATAGGGCTCATATATGAAATAAGGAGGAGTAGCGACAAGAACACACCAGGCACAGATGTAGCAGAGAATGGATGTATAAAAACTGTAAACCTGAGGACTAAAAAACTTTTTAAAATTGTGTATATATGAATATGTGTGTGTGTGTGTGTATGTGTGTGTATGTGTTGTGTGTGTGTGTGTGTGTGTATGTGTGTGTGTGTGTGTGTGTGTATGTGTGTGTGTGTGTGTGTGTGTGTGTGTGTGTGTGTGTGTGTGTGTGCATGTATTAATGAACACAAGCACAACACAGTAACAAGTAAACAAAATGAAAATGAGAGCAACCACAATAGTACAAGTTAAAGCTCTTAACGAGTTCCTCTTCAGACGAATAATAATTCGAAATGGATGGATCTACTACGGTTATTATTCGTCTGAGGAGCTACGAAACACAACTAAACGTTACGATTATTTTCATATCTTATTGTGGCTCCTTCCATTTTCATAAACATAAGTGTGTATGTGTATATATATATATATATATATATATATATATATATATATATATATATATATATATATATATATATATATATATATATATATATATATATATATATATATATATATATATATATACACACACACACACACACACACACACACACACACACACACACACACACACACACACACACACACACACACAACACACACACACACACATATATATATATATATATATATATATATATATATATATATATATATATATATATATATATATATATATATATATATATATATATATATATATATATACATATATATATAATATATATATATATATATATATATATATATATATATATATATATATATATATATATATATATATATATATATATATATATATATATATATATATATATATATATATATATATATATATATATATATATATATATATATATATATATATATATATATATATTATATATATATATATATATATATCTATAATGATCACCATTTTACCATCTGTTCTTGAGCATTGCAGAAGAATAAGTATTTGAACACAAATAATAATTTCTCCTAACACTAAAGTCTACGGGACGGCAACCCATGTTTCACTACCACCTCAATTACCCAACTCCCTACACACTGGTTTCCATCTCTCATTCCCCTTTTCCCTTTAACTACAATCTATAACTAGGAGCTCTAATGACTTTTTCTACTAGTATTAGCTTTTTTAATTCTATTTAACTTCATAATTATCATCATTATTGTCTCAATGGTAATTTAGTTATTATTATTGTTTCCATAATTCTAGTAAGTTATTTTTATCATTATGATAATGATTATTGTTGTTTTCATTCTTGTTGTTCTTATTGTTATTATCAATACCGACATTATTATTACTTTTATCATTATTCTTATCATTTTTACTTATTATCATTATTAATATCAATGGTACCATTATTATCATTACTATTGTCGTTATTATTATCATCTTCATTGCTATTATCATCATCAGTCTGGATGCTTGTACTTATCATTATTATTGTTATTATAATTTTTATCATTATAATCATTATTGTTATTATTATCATTATTATTATTATCATTGCTATTATTATTATTGTTATCGTTATTATCATCATTATCATTAGTACTATTATTATTTTATTATTATTATCATTACTACTACTACTATTCCTATTATCATTACTATTATTGTTATTCTCATCATCGTCATCATCATTATCATCATTAACACCATCATTGTCATTAGCATTATTATTATCTGTATATTCATGATATTGCTATTGCTACTAATTTTATCATCATTATCATTGCTATTATTATTACTATAATCATCATTATTATTATCATTGTTATTATCATCACCCATAATCTTCTTATCGTTATTAATATCAATATTATTATTTTTATCATCATCATCATCATTATCATCTTTAACATTATCATCATTAGTGCCATGATTTTCATTATCCATATCATTATTATTATTACTATTATTATCATCACCATCACCATCATCATTATCATTATCATTATCATTATCATTATCATTATCATTATCATTATCATTATCATTATCATCATCATCATCATCATCATCATCATCATCATCATTATTTTCATTGTATTCTTTATCTTTAGCATTGTTGTCATTAGCATTATTACTATTATGAACATTTTTATAATTATTGTTGATATTATAAGTATAATTAGTTATTATCATTACTCATATTATC
>NW_020872726.1:149951-152451 GCF_003789085.1 Penaeus vannamei | reverse complement strand
TTATCATTATCATTATCATTATCATCATCATCATCATCATCATCATTTTCATTGTATTCTTTATCTTTAGCATTGTTGTCATTAGCATTATTACTATTATGAACATTTTTATAATTATTGTTGATATCATAAGTATAATTAGTTATTATCATTACTCATTATCATCACTGTTAATAGCATCATCAATATCATCATTGTTATTATCAATGTTATTATCATTTTCATTAGCTTTCTCAGCATAATCATTATAATAATTATCAGTATTCTAATATTTTATGTTATTATTTCTATTCATATTCTTATTATTATTATTATCATTATTATCATCAACATTAATGTCATCATCATAATCATTATTAATGTTATCATCAGCATTATTAGTGATAGTGCCTTTATTATCAATACTACTATTACTACTACTACCGTTATCGTTATCAATATTACTGTTATCATTATTATAATGATGATAATTGTCATTATCACTTTTGGAACTTTTCTTATCAACAGTATCTTTTATCGTTACTGATGTGCTCATCATGATTACCATTGTTATTTTTTTTATCATTTTCACTTATTGTTATTCTCATCTTCATTATTATTGTTGTTGTTGCTGTTGTTGTTACTGTTATCAATATCATGATTATTATAATTTTCATTACTATTTTCATTGTCAGTATCTTTGTTATTATTATTACTGTTATCATTATCATTATCATCGCTCTCATTATCATTATCATAACTCTAGTTAGTATTATTATTCATACTACTACTGATATCATTGATATTATTATTTTCATTGCTTTTATTATTATTACTACTGTTATCATTCTTATTCCGATTTCCATGACGATTATGCTTTAATGCGTAATGTGATACTTGTTATGTATCAAGAATGGCACTACCGTCGATGCGTTGTTATCAGATTCGTGCGTATAAACCTTCAATCCCAGGAATCGGGAGATCAAAAGTCTGTGTATGTTTTATACGGATTTGAAAGGGTCTTAAATGTACTACTTCTCCCACGCCTTGTATAAAAAACAAGTAACTCTCCTATACATTCCAACCCAGGGCCATACAGTATACTACTCGCCCGGACTTCTTGCTACGGCTGATAATCAGTGCAATGCAGATCGGTGCAAGAGCACAGCAGAACCTGGTGCTCCGGGATATGAAAATGCGCAGTGTGCATGAAACAGGCTTGCAACAACCATCCGCTCTACTGCCGTGCATACCTGACCTCCCCCCTCCCCCCTCACCTCAGTGGGTGCAAAAACTTGTAACGCAACGAGAGAAGTGGTTATTACCGTTCACTGTATATGAATGGGAGGTAAACAAACCCACGTGGGTTAACAAACGACTGAAATTCGATGAAAATAGAAGAAATAAGGGAATTGATGTTGATTTCAGGTTTAAACAAAAAGTATTTTGGAAAAAGCGAAAGAGGAAGGAAAAAGCATCGCTAACAATGGTAACTGATTGGCAGTGTTTTCCCTTACCTCGGTGTAAACGTTAAAATTTATAAACGCTTATAATATTTCTTTCTTTCTTTCAGGTTGCATGTGCTTCTGTTCGTGCAAATGGAAAACTTGTCTAGTCTATAATAGATGAAATGGGAGGCTGGAAATACATTCAGTCCTTATAAGAACACGGTAATTGGTAGGTATTATTTACTGCGTGATGGAAAAAAATGATACTGTGATCTCCCATAGATAGAGATATTATTTTTCATGACTAAATCATTTATTTCATCAGTTATTACAAATGGGCAATATATTGCAAAACGTTAATCTGCCATGTCGTATATTTTTCCATACACATTTTTGTTTATTAACGAAGCAATCGAAATGGCAACAAACTATATATGTAAAAACAATAAAAACAAGTTGAACATGTAATTAACATTGTGCTCTCCTACAAGTTGTTTACAGAATAACTTTCATTCTAATGAAGGCAATAACCCTAATTCAAAGATGTTTCACTTTGACATAGGGCTCATATATGAAATAAGGAGAGTAGCGACAAGAACACACCAGGCACAGATGTAGCAGAGAATGGATGTATAAAAAACTGTAAACCTGAGGACTAAAAACTTTTTAAAATTGTGTATAATGAATACGTGTCTGTGTGTGTAAACGTGTGTGTGTATGTGTGTGTGTGTGTGAATGCATGTGTGTGTGTGTGTGTGTGTGTGTGTGTGTGTGTGTGTGTGTGTGTGTGTGTGTTAATGAACACAAGCACAAACACAGTAACAAGTAAACAAAATGAAAATGAGAGCAACCACAAAAGTACAAGGGACGTTAAAGCTCTTAACGAGTTCCTCTTCAGACGAATAATAATTCGAAATGGATGGATCTACTACGGTTTATTATTCGTCTGAGGACTACGAAACACAACTAAACGTTACGGTTATTTTTATATCTTATTGTGGCTCCTTCCATTTTCATAAAACATAAGTTTGTATGTGTATATATATATATATATATATATATATAGTATATTA
>NW_020872726.1:138341-149943 GCF_003789085.1 Penaeus vannamei | reverse complement strand
GGTCCGAGAGCAATTAGCAGTGTCATGTCCAAGGCCCTTATGACAGCGTAACTACTAGGCTAGAGAGCGAGAGAGAGAGGAGAGAGAGAGAGAGAGAGAGAGAGAGAGAGAGAGAGAGAGAGACGAGGAGAGAGAGAGAGGAGAGAGAGAGAGAGAGACGAGAGGGAGAGGAGGGGAGAGAGAGGGAGGAGAGAGAGAGAGAGAGAGAGAGGAGGAGGGAGGGATGAGAGAGAGAGAGGGAGAGCGCGAAGGAGAGAGAGAGAGAGAGAGAGAAGAGAAGAGAAAAGAGAGAGAGGAGGAGAGGGAGGGAGGGAGAAGAGGGAGAGCGGAGAGAGAGAGAGAGAGAGAGGCGGAGAGGGAGGGAGAGAGAGGAAGAGAGAGAGAGAGAGAGAGAGAGAGAGAGAGAGAGAGAGAGAGAGAGAGAAAGAAGAGAGAGGAGAGAGAGAGAGAGAGAGAGATAGGTAAATGGAGAGATGATAAGCAGATAGATAGACAGATAGGTAGATATTTTAGATAATCATATGTAAATAGATAGATAGATAAACAGATGAATAATATATGAATAGATAGATACAGAGAGAGAGAGAGAGAGAGAGAGAGAGAGAAGAGAGAGTGAGAGGAGAGAGAGGAGAGAGAGGAGGAGGGAGGGGGGGAGGAGAGGGAGGGAGAGAGAGAGAGAGAGAGAGAGAGAGAGAGAAGAGAGAGAGAGAGAGAGAGAGAGAGAGAGAGAGAGAGAGAGAGAGAGAGAGAGAGAGAGAGAGAGAGAGAGCGAAGGAGAGAGAGCGAGAGAGAGAGAGAGAGAGAGAGAGAGAGAGACGAGAGAGAGAGAGAGAGAGAGAGAGGGGAGGAGAGGAGAGGGAAAGAGAGAGAGAGAGAGAGGAAGGAGGAGGGAGAGAGAGGGAGAGAGAGAGAGAGAGAGAGAGAGAAGAGAGAGAGAGAGAGAGAGAGAAGAGAGAGAGAGAGAGAGAGAGAGAGAGAGAGAGAGAGAGAGAGAGAGAGACAGAGAGAGAGAGAGAGAGAAGAGAGAGAGAGAGAGGAGAGAGAGAGAGACATAGGTAAATGGAGAGATGATAAGCAGATAGATAGACAGATAGGTAGATATTTAGATAAATCATATGTAAATAGATAGATAGATAAACAGATAAATAATACATGAATAGATAGTTAGATAGACAGATAGACAGATAGGTAGATAGAGAGAGTGGGTGTGTGTCTAATAAGCTTCTGCTTATTGCGTGTCATGAGTTCAACCGGCCAATAACACGTAATATTTCATTTTTTGTAAATGGATTTCTGCACCGCGGTCTAGACATGAATATATACGAACAAACAGACGACTACACACACACTCAGACACACGCTACAAACAAACACACAGAAAAGCACAAACACACACACACTCGCAATCACTACACGCACACAAATACACACACACACTCGCAAATCACATACACAGACAAACAACACACACACACAAACATACGCGCCCCCCACACACACAACACACACATCACACAACAACGCACACAACACAAGCATATACACACACAAACAAACACACACACACACAACAGCAGCACGAGCAGCAAACTTCTTTCAAATTTCTTTCCAATTCCCCAAATCCAGACGAATTACTTACCGTCTGCGATTCCGCCATTGTCGACGACTTTGAAATATCAAGTATTTCAATTTACGTTTGTATGTTTGGCAATTAATGTGTTCGTGAGTCTCGGCAAAATTGACTTTTCACTCCGGGCGCTGGACGTGCTCTGATGGCGGATGGATACCCGGCGCTGTAGGGATAATTTGTATGTCGAGTGTGTGTGAGGGGGAGGATACTGTGAGGGCCGCGTAAACCCACTTACACACCGCGTCCTCCGGAGCTCCACTTAACGACCAGTGGACTAGATAGTCTTGAGAGGTGGTGGACGTAGCTGAAAGGAGCGATACCGGTGGTAGGCGGGAGGGGGTGTAGGGGACGGGTGTCGAGGGGGGGTGTGAGGCGGATGGTGAAGGAGGAGGGGTGTGGAGGGATGGGTGTGAGGGAGGGGTGTTGAGGGGGAGGTGTGAGGGGCAGGGGTTGAGGGGGAGGTATCACCCAACCAATACATACCCGCGTGAGGGAGGGTGTGTGAGGGGGAGTGTGTGAGGGATGAGCGTCACTGTGGGGGATGGGTTGTGAGGCGGGAGGGTGTGAGGGGGAGCGGTGTGGGGGAGGGTGAGGGAGGGGCTCTGTGAGGGAGGGTGGAGGGGAGGGGTCGTGAGGAGAGGGGCTGTGAGGGGCATGGTGTGAGGGGGAGGGTGCGCCTGTAGTTTGAGGGGGAGGCTGTGAGGGGAGGATGGAGGGAATGTTGTAGTGAGGGGGAGGGTTGAGGAGGGGTGTTGAGGTGGAGGCGTGTTGAGGGGGATGGGTATGTGAGGGGAGGGGGTTGAGGCGGCAGGGGTGTGAGGGGAGGGGTGTGAGGGGAGGGGCTCCTGTGAGGAAGGGTGTGAGAGGGGGTGAGGGAGGGGACCTGTGTGAGGGGGAGGGGTGTGAGGGTAGGGCCGCGTGTAGGGAGCGGTGGGGGAGGGGGTGAGGGTGGAGGCGTGTGAGGGGGATGGGTGTGAGGGGGAGGGGTGTTGAGGGGAGGACCTGTGCCTGGAGGGCTGTGAGGCCGGGAGGTGTGAGGGCGGGAGGGTATGTGAGGGGAGGGTGAGGGCGAGGTGTGCCCGGGGGAGGCGTGTGAGAGGGGAGGGCCCGCATCGCGAATAGGTGTGAGGGGAGGGTGGTAAGATGCGGGGGGAGTGTGTGCACGGGAGAGGATGTGAGGAGGTGTCCAGGAGGTGTGAGGGGGAGGGGTGCCGGGGGAGGGTGTGAGGGGGAGGTGATTGAGGGGGAGGGGTGTGTGCGGGGAGGCCCTCGTGAGGGGAGGGGTGGAGGGGGAGGGGTGTGAGGGGAGGTGTGGGGGGGAGGGGGAGGGGTGTGAGGGGAGAGGCGGGGGAGGGTGTGAGGGGGAGGGTGTGAGGGGGAGGGGTTGGGGGAGGGGTGTGAGGGAGGCGGGGAGGGGTATGAGGGGGGGCATGTGAGGGGAGGGTGTGAGGGGGAGGGTGTGCGGAGGGGTGTGAGGGGAGGAGTGTGAGGGGGAGGAGTGTGAGGGGGATGGGTGTGCGGGGGAGGAATGTGAGGGGAGGGGTGTGAGGGGGAGGGTGTGAGGCCGGAATGGGCATGTTGAGCTGGGACCATGGCAGTCGTGAGGGGTGTCCGTGTGGGGGATGGTGTGAAGATGGTGTGCCGGGGGTGGTGGTGAGGATGGATGGGTTGAGGGGAATGGGTGTGCGGGCGGATGGGTGTGCGGATGGTGTAGGGGATGGGTGTGCGGGCCATGGTGTGAGGGGATGGGTGTGCGGGGATGGGGTGTGAGGGGAAGGGGTGTGCAGGCGGGATGTGTCCATGAGGGGAGGCGGTTGTTGAGGGGGAGGGTTGTGAGGGGGATGGTATGAGGTGTGATTGGTGTGAGGGGGAGGCGGCAAGTGATGGGGTGGTGTGAGGCGGATGGGTGTGAGGGGGAGATGAGTGTGGAGGGTGTGTGTGAGGGAGAGGTGTGAGGGGGATGTGTGTGAGGGAGAGTGGAGGAGTATGAGTGGAGGATCGGGAGGTTGAGGGATGGGTGTGAGGTGGGTGTGAGGGGGGTGGGGTTGTGAGGGGGTGGGCTGTGAGGGGCATGGGCGTGTGAGGGTGGAGGGTTTGTGAGGGGGGATGGGTGTGAGGGGAAGGTGCGGTGTGAGGGGAGGGTGTGAGGGGGTGAGGGTGGGGTGAGGAGGGCTGAGGGGGAGGGTGTGCAGGGGATGGGTTGTGAGGGGGGTGGGTGTGAGGGGGAGGAGGTGTGAGGTGAGCGTGTAGGGTGATGTAGGGGGAGGGGTGAGGGGTGTGTGTGTGAGGGGATGTGTGTGAGGTGGATGTGTGTGAAAGGGGATGGGTGTGAGGGTAATGTGAGGGGGATGGGTGTGAGAGATGTGTGTGAGGGGGATGGGTGTGAGGAGGCATGGGTTCCCGTCGGTATGTGAGGGGATGGTGTGTGAGGATGGCGGTGGAGGGTGGGTGTGAGGGGATGGTGTGAGTTGTGGCGGATGGGGTAAGAACTGTGAGGGTGGGGTGTGAGGGGGTGTTTGATGGGGTGTGCGGGGGAGGGGATGGAGTATGAGGGGATGGGTTTGATGGGATGGGCCGGTTGAGGGAGGGTGGTGAGGGAGGGTGTGTGAGGGGATGGTAGGAGGTGGGATTGGTGATGTGACAGGAATGAATGGATCATGTCGGTTGTCGAGGGGATCGGTGCTGAGGGATGGCGTGTGCGGGGATGGTGTGAGGGGGATGGTGTGACGGTGCAGGGTATGTGAGGATGGATGTGAGGGGAGGGTGTAGGGCGAGAGTATGAGGCATGGGTTCCATCGTGTGAGGAGGATGGGGTGTTGAGGATGGGGCACGTGTGCGGGATGAGTGAGGGGGAGGGTTTGAGGGAGGCATGGGTGTGAATGTGAGGGGCATGAGTATGAGGGGATGGGTGGAGATGGTGTGGGGAGTGGGAGTATGTGAGGGGAATGCGGTGTGAGGGCGGAGGTGTGTGAGGGGATGAGTATAGAGGGGGATGGGTGTGAGGAGGATGGGTTGAGGGCATTGTGGCGCGGAGCATGAGGTGTGCGGGGGATGGGTGTGACGGGGCCCCGCGTATGTGTGAGCGGGATGAGTATGAGGGGTAATGGGTAGTGAGGGGGATGGGTGTGAGGGGGAGGGGTGTGAGGGGGAGGGTGTGAGGGGATAGGGTGTGAGGTGGAGGTATGTGAGGGGGTATGGGTTGAGGGGCGGGCGCCCTGTGACGGGGGGAGGGGTGTGACCCCGTGAGAGGCACGTTCGTGAGGGGGATGCGGATGTGAGAGGGGCCATTGGGTGTGAGGGGGTGGGCCATTGTGAGGCGGTCGGGGTTGGAGGGGATTGGTGTGAGGTGGCAGGCGTGTGAGGGCAAGTGGATGTAGGGGGATGATGTGAGGGGAGGGGTGTAGGATGCTGGTGTGAGGGGACCGTATGTGTGTAGAGGGGCATGTGTGTGAGGGATGGTGTGAGGTGAGATAGTGTGATGGGGGATGGGGTGTTGAGCGTAAGGTGTGTGAGGGGGATGTGTGAGGGGGATGTGCATGGAGGTGATGTGTGAGGTGGATGGCCAAGATGTGTGAGGGGGATGGTGTGTGAGTGGGGGAAAGGGGTGTTGAGGGGATGAGTAATGAGGGGATGGGTTTTGTGAGGAGCGATGGCTGTGTAGGGGGATGGGTGTGAGGGGGAGATGTGTGTGAGTGGGTCATGGGTTGTGACGGGGGATGGGGTGAGGGGGAGGGGTGTGAGGAGGAGGGTGTGTGAGGGGGATGAGTATGAGGGTGGATGGGCTGTGAGGAGGATGGGTGAGATGGGATTGTGTAAGGGGTGATGTTAGAATGTGCGGGGATGGCGGCTCTGTGCAGCTGGGAGGGTGTGTGAGCGGATGAGTATGACGGGGATGGGTTTGAGGGGTCGATGGGTGGAGGGGAAGGTTGTGAAGGGGGAATGGGTATCTCTAGGCCTTGGTGAGGGGCAGGGGGAAGAGTGGCCCGAGGGGATGGAGGGTATGGCGCGGCGACTGTGCAGGGGGAATGGCCGTGTGAGGGGAGGGGATCGTGAGGGGGAGGGGTGTGAGGGGAATGTGTTGAGGTGAGGCCGTCGTAGAGGTGATGGATGTAGAGGGGATGGTGTGAGGGGGTGGGTGTGAGCGGGGAGGGTGTGAGGGGGATTGGTGTGAGGTGGATGGCGTGAGTGAATGGATGGATGTGAGGGGGATGGGTGTGAGGGGGATGGATGTGAGGCGGGAGGGGTGTGAGGGGATGGTGTGAGTGGAGATGTGTGAGGGGGATGTGTGTGATGTGAGGGATGGGTGTGAGGTGATGAAGGTGTGTGAGGGGAGGGCTGTTGAGAGGGGTGTGGGGGATGGGTGTGAGGGATTTGTGTGAGGGGATGGTGTGACTGTGAGGGTGGATGGGTGTGAGGGGATGGGTGTGAGGAGGGGTGAGGGGTCTGTGAGAGGGGGATGAGTATGAGGGGATGGGTGTGAGGAGGATGGATGTGGTGGGAGGGTGTGAGGGGGATGTGTGTGAGGTGGCTATGGCGATGTGAGGGGGATGCGTGTGAGGGGGAGGGGTGTGAGAGGGGGATGAGTATGAGGGGATGGGTGTGAGGGGGAGGGTGTGAGGGGGATGGGTGTGGGGGGATGGGGTGAGGGGATGAGGGTGTGAGGGGGATGGGTGTGAGGGGGGGTGTGAGGGGGATGTGAGGGGGATGGGTGTGAGGGGTGGGTGTGAGGGGATGGTGTGAGATGGTAAGTTATATGTGGTGGTGTGATGAGGTGGATGTGTATAAGTGATATGTGGTGGATGAGTGTGTGTTGGATGACGTCTGAGGTGGATGTGTGTGAGATGGAAGTGTATGAGGTGGATATGTGTGAGGTAGATGTGTATGAGGTGGATGTTTGTTATGTGGATGTGTATAAGGTGGATGTGCATGAGGTGGATGTGTATGAGATGGATGTATGAGTTGGATGTGTGTGAGGTGGATATGTATGAGTTAGATGTATATGAGTGATATGTGTGAGGTGGATGCATATGAGTTGGATGTGTATGAGGTGGATGCATATGAGTTGGATGTGTATGAGGTGTTTGTATATGAGCTGGATGTGTGTGAGGTGGATGTATGTGAGAGTTGATATGTACGAGTATATGTTTATGAGGTGTGTGGGAATGTTGAGCAGAATTGAGAATATCTATGAATATTTCCGATTGAGATTAACTGAAGTTTGGATTTTGCAACTTCCCTCATCTTGAATGAGCATGTTTAGGGAGGAAATATACCTATTAGATCTGACAGGATTATTGAGACACTAAGGTATATTAGGAAGTCCTGACATGAGTTATCTCCTATGCCATCATTTCCTGTCTCGTAATCGGAGGCAAGACACGCCGCTAAGCTCCGCCCACTCCTGTGACGTAATGGAAATGGCCGCGGTTGACGGTTAGCTGTTTTAATGCGTTGGTGATTTTTTTTTTTTTTCTTTCTTTCTTTCTTTCTTTCTTTCTTTTTTTGGTACGCCGTATTTTGAAATATGATATACTAAATTGATTTTTATATCTTATGGTGGATTGTGTTTGTTGTAGATATCCAAAATAAGTACGAATTTGCATTAAAATAACCGAGGTAGGAGAAATGTTTGCCGCCTTTTCAATTCCTGTCGCGCGAGAGGTGCCGCCTAGGCCGTAAACGTCGGAAAAGCTCTAGTCGATTGATTTTTAGGCTGTAGATTAAAAGGTAAAGATTTATTTAATGGTTGATTTTCACATAAAATATGTTTATCAATCTTTCAACGCCAAGTGACAGGATACTCTTTACTAATCATTAGAATTTATAAGGTCCTAAAACCTGGAATGGTAACTGTTGATGAATGTGAAACACTGCACTGTGATCAGAACACTGTGCTAGCTACCTTGAAATAAGAGCTTCGTAACATTAAACTGAAAATTAATGATAAGATTATACAAAAAAGCATCCCACTCATGAAAAATAATTGCAAACACACACCCCGCTCACAAGGCAAATCGACTGCCACCCAATCGTGTAAAGTCCACAGCTATGATTTCGCAATTCACAGTTGCATCACAGCTTGCTCAGGATCAACAGAAAAAGGAACACTTTTAAAATACAAATTGAAATCTTGAATACGACCACGTAATAATTTCAGCAGCAACACTCCTCTCCTAATATGTTCATACGCAGAGCAGTTACAAATGCCTGACTTAACATAATTGCTTGTTGTGTTCATGCACTGAGTGAGACTGCAGCGGAAAGGAAATTAAGACAGGCAAAGGACCCACAAGTTAGAGCCGTATTTTCTGCATAGTTCAGTCTGTCCTCAGGCTTTCGTGTGTCTCTTTCTCCTTGTTTTAGTTTTATTCTCTCTCCCTCGTTCAGTCATGCATTCCTCTATCTCTATTTTCCCAATTCATTCATCTCTATCTATCTATCTATTCATTTTGCTCTCTATTTATCTACCTATATCTATCTCTGCAGCGGAAAGGAAATTGAGACGCAAATGAACCATGAGTTAGAGATGTATTTTCTGCATAGTTCAGCCTTTTCTCAGGCTTGCATATACCACTTTTTTCTCCTTGTTTTATATCTGTTCTTTGTCCCTCTTTTGGTAATACTTTCTCTCTCTCTCTCTCTCTCTCTCTCTCTCTCTCTCTCTATCTATCTATCTATCTATCTATCTATCTATCTATCTATCTATCTATCTATTCTATCTATCTCTATATCTCTCTCTCTATCTCTATCTCTCTCTCTCTCTCTATCTATCTCTATCTATCTCAATCTATCTGTCTATATATCTATCTCTATCTCTCTTTGTGGAGGAAAATAGTAAAGAGGTAACAAAATATATTCTAAAAAAGAAAGTAGCAACGAAGAAACGAAAATAAACTTGAAGAAGAAAAAGAAAACGTAAAAGAAGAAGAAACGAAAGACGAAATAGAAGAGTGGGGAGAAGAAGGAGGAAGGAAAGAAAAGAAATAGAATTATGATTAATAACACAAGAAGAAATAAGAGAAGGTGAAGAAGAAAGAGAAAACAAAAAGAAGAAGGAGGAAAGGAAGAAAAGAAGTAAAATTATAAGTAATAATACAAGAAGAAATAAAAGAAAGCGAAAAAGAAAAAGAAAAAAAAAAGAGACAAAAGAAGAAATAGAAGGGGGAGAAGAAGAAGGAAAGGAAGAAAATAAATAGAATTATATGCAATAACACAAGGAGAAATAAAAGAAAGCGAAGTAGAAGGCAAAAAAAGAAGAAGAAAAAAAAGAAAACGAAGATGAAAGACAAGAAGACAAAAAAAGAAACCGAAGATGAAAGAAAAGAAGACAGAAAAAGAAGAAGAAGACAAAATAAAAGAATAACATAAAAAAGGAAGACGAAGAAGAAGACGACGAAAAGGAGGAGGAGGTGTGTGCCGTGCAGCTCTCGGCGGTGTTTGCCCCCGAGCTCAGCGTTCCTTCGGCGTCCGTGGATTTGCGCGTCGCCGGGGCCAATAACGTCTTAAATCCAAGCTAAGTTTCGCTGAAGGAACGAATCGTTACGAATTGATGCCGGCGCGACCTGCGTGTGTCTTTTATTGCTTGTTGGTTGGTTTGTTTTTGTTTGGTGGTGGTGGTGGTGGGGGAGGAGGTGTGGTGGTGGTGGTGGGGTTGGTGGTGGTGGGGTTGTGGTGGGGTTGGTGGTGGTGGTGTGTTCAGTTTTTCAAAGAAGTGTAATTAGCTTGTAATTCCGTCGTTGGTGGTGGTGTTTGTTGTCTTTGCTTTGTCTTCTGTGTGATTTTGCTATATGTGTACGCAAATACCCGTCCGTGCGTGTGTGTATGTGTGTGTGTGTGTGTGTGTGTGTGTGTGTGTGTGTGTGTGTGTGTGTGTGTGTGTGTGTGTGTGTGTGTGTGTGTGTGTGTGTGTGTGTGTTGTGTATGTGTGTGTGTGTGCTGTATAGCCATGTGTGAGGTGAAATACCTTCCCTCCATGATATGAAGAAACACCAATTAAGCCATTTTGTAAGCTCGTCCAGGACTAGACTACCTATCAATATCTACCAATTTTTCAAGGCAAATATGAATTATACAAATACAAATCCTTTTTTTCAATCATCCTTAACACATTCTGCAAAACCCGCTATTCCTTTCAACGACGGACCAGTAAGTGAGAAATATCCACCAGCCTTTTCCGCCCTAACGAAGCAGCCACAAAGTCTTCGTTAAAAATAGCGACAGAGTGCATTTCCCGTGAAGCAAGGGTGGTTAGAGTGACATCAAGAGCAACTCGAGAGAGAATTGCCCGAGATAAGTTAGACTCCTCTCGGAATATACTTTGGCAAGAGCGTAATTATCGACACATAACCCAGTCAGCTTCTAACCGCCGGTGCAGCGTTGCGTGTGTTGCATAGTCTCGGCCAGTTCATTGTTTGAGAGTTCGCTTTGCAACTTCTGAGGTGCTTCTGTGGCTTTCCTGCGCGACCGGCGGAAAGTCCCTCCACAAGGCAGTTCTATCTTCTCGAATATTATTATTATTATCATTATTATCACTATTACTATTATTAGTATCATTATTATTATCATTATTATCATTATTATTACTATCATTATTATTATTATTATCATAACTATTATTATCATTATCATTATTATGATTATCATCATTATTATCATTATTATTATTATCATTATCATTATTATTATTATCACCATTATTATTGTTATTATTATTATTATAATTATTATTATCATTTATCATTATTATTATTATTATTATTATTGTTATTATCATTATTATTATCATCATTATCATTATTATTGATATTATCATTATCATTATTGTTATTGTTATCATTATCATTACTATTATTATTGTTATTATCACTATCATTATTATTGTTGCTATCGTCATTATTATTATTAATATCATTATCATTAGAACGAGGACGAGGGAGAGACCCGTCTTAGCTCTGTACTGGCTTCTTCGATGGGCTCTCGTCTGCACCTCTTAGTCTTTCTTCGTGTGTTTTGCCCTCTTGATTCTCTCTCCTTCTCTACCGGTTCCTGTTGTTCCTTTTCTATTTCCTTTTGTTCGTGTTATTCCTCCTTTTCTTCATCTTGCTTCTCCTCTTCCAACTACTACAGGTCCTATAGCTGCTGCAGCTGATGCTCCTCCTCCTCCTTCTTCTTCTTCTTCTCTTCCTCCTCCTTCTTCTTCTTCTCTTCCTCCTTATTATTATTATTATTATTATTATTATTATTATTATTATCCTTCTTCTTCTCCACTTCCTTCTCCCACTCTTCCCTCTCCTCCTTCACTTCCTTCCCCATTTCTTCTTTCTCCTCCTTCTCCTACTCCATTTCCTCCTCTAATCCCTCCTCCTCTCCCTCTCCCTCCTCCTCCTCCTCCCCTCCTCCTCTTCCTCCTCCTCCACTTCCTTCTCACCTCCACTTCGTCTTCATCCTTCTCCTTCCTCGCCTGCTACTGTTAATGCTCCTTTTATCGTCCTCATTATTATCATTTTATTAATATCATCATCACCAGTATCAGCACTATTATAAGTAGTATCAATTATTACTAACAGTCAATAGTAGTATCATAACAATCAATAGTAGTTATTATAACAATCAATAGTAGTATCATTATTACTAACAATCAATAGTAGTATCTAACAATCAATAGTAGTATCAATTATTACTAACAATCAATAGTATCAATAACAATCAATAGTAGTATCAATTATTAATAACAATCAATAGTAGTATCAATTATTAATAAATCATTTCTAACAATTTCATTAACATAGTTCCATTCCTATCTTCTGGGGCGCGACTAATCAGTTCTCACTTCACTCTGTCTTCGGTAGCCTCCTCACGCCCACGCCCACGTCCTCTGCCACCACCTCTTCTTTGGTCTTCTCAAGAGGCCTAAGAATCAGACAACTCTTTGACTCCAAATAAATCCGATTAAACTGTAAACGCATTATTTCG
>NW_020872726.1:125841-133341 GCF_003789085.1 Penaeus vannamei | reverse complement strand
GACACTGGTCACTGCCTCAGCCAACCGCATCACTGTTCCTGAAGGATCCCGGGGAGAGTCTTGAAGGAGTTGGGGGGGGGGTAAATGGGAAGTGGCAGGGGTGGGGGGGCGAGAGAAGGAAAGATTGAGTTAGAAGGAAAGGGGAGAGTAGGGAGGAGGGAGGGAGTCTGGAAAGAGGTGGGAAGAGGAAGGGTATTAGAAGATAGGGAGAGAGAAGGAGGATTTAAAAGGAAGGGAGGGGTAGGGAGCGTTAGGGAAAGTGGGAGGGGGAGGGAGAGGGGAGACCAGGAAAGGGGGAAGAGGAGGGGATTAGAAAAAGAGGGAGAGTGAGTGAAGAAGTAAAAGAGAGGGGAGACAGCAGGAGGAAGTAGAAAAGAAAAGTGTGGAGGAATTTGGGAGAGAGGTGAGGGATGAAGAGAGAGAGAGGAGAAGAAAGGAGAGAGCGGGTGAGAGAGAATTGGGGAGATATAGAGATATAAGTATATATATATATATATATTATCTTAGTATTATGATATATATAGCTTAATAATTAATATATATATATATATATATATATATATATATATAATAAATATATTATGTATATATATATAATTATATATATATATGTATTATATATATATATATATATATATATATATATAATCTATATATATATATAGAGAGATATAGAGAGAGAGAGAGAAGAGAGAGAGAGAGGAGAGAGAGAGAGGAGAGAGAGAGAAAGAGAGAGAGCAGAGAGAGAGAGAGAGAGAGAGAGAGAGAGAAAGAGAGAGGGGAAAGAGAAGTGAGAGCAGGGAGAAGAGAAAGTGAGAGAGAGAGAGAAAGAGAGAGAGTGAAAGAGAAGTGAAAGGAGGGAGAGAGAGAGTGAGAGAGAGAGAGAGAAAGTGAGAGAGTGCGAGGAGAGAGTGAGAGAGAGAGACAGAGAGAGGAGAAGAGGAGAGAAGAGAGAGAGAGACGAGAGAGAGAGAGAGAGAGAGAGAGAGAGAGAGAGAGAGAAGAGAGAAAGAGAGAGAGAGAGAGAGAGAGAGAGAGAGAGAGAGAGAGAGAGAGAGAGAGAGAGAGAGAGAGAAGAGAGGAGAGGGGAAGAGAGAAACTGAAAGAGAAAGGAGGGAGAGAATTGAGAGAGAGAGAGAAAGAGAGAGTGGGAGGAGAAAGTGAGAGAGAAGAGAGAGAGAGAGAGAGAGAGAGAGAGAGAGAGAGAGAGAGAGAGAGAGGAGAGAGGATGCTGGCGGAGAGCGGCCCGAGAGGAAGAGGAAAACAGAGAGGTGGTTGCGCACAAGACCCGTAACACTTTGCACATCTCACTGGTGCAAGATGCAAGATGCTGTAGCTCACTGCATGTGGTGGAAGAGGAATGCAGAGTATTGACGCGTTTTTCTTTTCTCTCTCGCTCGCTCTCTCTTTCTTTCTCACTATCCTCTCTCTCTCGTCTCTATCTATCTCTCTCGTCTCTCTCTCTCCTCTCTCTCTCTCTCTTCTCTCTCTCTCTCTCTCTCTCTCTCTCTCTCTCTCTCTCTCTCTCTCTCTCCTCTCTCCCCCCTCTCCCTCCTCTCCCCTCCCTCTCCCTCTCCCTCTCCTCTCCCTCTCCTCTCCTCCCTCCCTCCCCCTCCCTCTCCCTCCTCCCGTCTCCCCTCTCCCCTCCCTCTCCCTCTCCCTCCCTCGTCCGCTCTCTCCCTCTCTTCTCTCTCTCTCTCTCTTTTGTTTTATTCTCTGACTGTGGTGCATCTTTTTTTTTTTAATAATGGGATAAAACTTCATTATTCAATCTTGTTAAAGCAGATGCACGTAAGCAATGCCGCGTCTCTTTCTCCTAGTCGTTATTTTTCTATCTTGCAATTTGTCTTTGAATTTCTTTATTTGCCTTTGCATGTTTTTTGTTTTTTGTTTTTGTCTTTGAATTTCTTTATCTTTCTTTGATTTTTTTTTTCTGTCTTTGATTTTTTTTCTGTCTTTCATTTTTTTTGGGGGTCTTTGAATTTCTTTATCTGTCTGTTTTTTTTCTGTCTTTGTATTTCTTTTTCTGACAGCTGTTCTGGTTGCTTGGCTGTCCAATTATGTAATTTTGAGAGAGGAGGAAAAGGCGGAAAAGGAGGAGAAGAGTGATATATTTAGATAGTTTTATGATTTGTAATGAAATTGATTACGTTTTATATAAAAGCAAAAACGTATGATTTCTTTATTAAGAGCATAATGGGAGTTCCATCATTCCTTCCGAGGAGCAGAGAAAGAAAGAAAAGCAATAACAAAAACAAACAAACAAACAAACAAAATATTTCCTTGATTCTGCATTTTCTATTCTCGCCCTCCCCTGTTCCTCTTTCCCCTTCCCCGCCATACCTCCCCCCCCCCCACCCCACTCCTTTAGCTGGCCATCGCAGATTTCCCTCGATGTGCTATAGCCTTTAACCCTTTAGCACCAATATAGCGGAAACTTGGCCATTTTCAGCACCCTTACCCTCTATACCGCTCCATCCCCCCTTCCACCCTCCCCCTCCTACCCCTCCCTCAACCCTCACAACACTTAGCTAACTACCGGCGTGGCTCCGGTTGGCCGTGGGTGCAGTGAACTCGGTTTTTAACACGGTAACATGTCCACTCGTGTGTAGTGGGGAGGAGGGGGGTTAGGGAGTGGCTCTGTTGGGTAGCCCCCTCCCACGTCTCCCTATACGCCTTTCCTGATTTCCAGACACAAAACACATACACACAAACATACACATACCACACGCATCATACCGCACACATACATATACCAACCACACACATACACACACATCACACCGCACACACACACACACACACACACACACATACACACCATCACACACACACACGCACACACAACACACACATATACACCCCCCACACATACACCAACCCCACACACATACACACACCGCACGCCCGCACACACACACATACACACATACACACATACACCCCCCCCCCCACACACACACACACACACCAACGGAAACAAACACAGCCTTTTTGGGTAAAATTCATGGAAGCAATTACACAGTCCATTCTTTTATAACATCACCTGAAATTATACACAACTACACTGTACTCTCTTCCAATTACAGTTACAAAACATACAAAGCACCGAGTGTCAATAACAGTTATTTTACAATTACCCTCTTTTCCCCTCACACGTCAATCTGTTAACACGGTGCTGGTGTTACTGAGACAAAAGAATGAAAAATAAACAATAAAAGAGGTTTGTGATAAGAGGACCTAGAGTTAATGTGGATCCTTTTTAAAGCTGACCGGATAGAGGGCGTTGTTTTCTGTTGTTGTTGTTGGTTTGTTGTTATTTTTGTTGTTGTTGTTGTTTTTGTTGTGGTCGTTTTTTTTTTGTTGTTGTTGTTGCTTTTGTTGTTTGTTTGTTATTGTTGTTGTTGTTGTTGTTGTTGTTGTTTTTGTTATTGTTGTTTTGTTATTGTTATTGTGTTATGCTGCTTTTTTGTTTTGTTATTGTTGTTGCGTTTGTTGTTTTTGTTATTGCTGTTGTTGTGTTTGTAATTGTTGTTTTTGTTGTTCTTTGTGTTGTTGCTGTCGTTGTTGTCATCATAGTCGTCACCATCAACACTTTTTTTTCAAAACCTGAGGTTTATGTTTAGATGCAATTGTATCGTAAAGTATGAAATATAAGATACGTGACCACTAATTTGGCAACATTCATTTATATTCAGAACACTGAACCATAAAGAAAAACGTTGCTAGCATGACTATGTTCAAAATTCCATTGCATGAACACGATAGACTATTTTGTCATTCATCACTATCAATATATAACTTGCTAGGCTGGTATACCTATGAGAAGAGGGAGACTTGACAGCAGGATTAGACCTATGGCCGTAGGGGAAATTCAGTCCCAAAATAACGACTTGGCAACCCCATCCCCTCTGGCAGTAGGGGAAACTAGAGTGAAAGACTGGACCACAATACCCATTCAGAACCTGGCTAAATTTCTCTCTACATTTCGACAGTGAGCTAAAACGAAAGAAAAAAAATGTACTTTCTACTTGTTGGCAACCTGCAGGATATCATTTAACTATAAAGATATAATTTAGAATTTGGGTGATGGTTTTAGCTACGTACTATACACAAGTTGTAAATAATTCAGAGTAAAGGTTTGCGTGTTTGTCTTAGCATCTTGACTTGCAAATGTAATTCACTTCGTATCGTAGGAAATTCTGGAAGAAATAACCGGCTTTTGAAGGTACTGAGTAAAGAGTAAGCGTATATCAAGACTCTTTAGTGTTGAGAATCTCTTTCTTTCCAGGAATTTGGTGACGGCTTCCTTGTCACTGTGGATTTTTTTTTTTCTTTCTTTCTCTTCTACTTCTTCGTTTCTTTCTTGAGCAAAGTTTTTCAAACCAAGTACACACCCCTACATAAGGAGTACACCCCCCCCCAAAAAAAAAAAAAAAAAAAAACTAATAAATGTGTAAATAAATAAGCAAACACATATTTAAATAAATAATAGATAAACGAATAAATGAAAAGGAAAGAAATACATCGTTCATGTGTTTGCTTTGTCTTCGAGTTCTCATTTGTGACTTATGCATCACTCAAAGCTAATGATGTTCTTAACTGTCGAAGATAAGCTAAAACGATTGAATCACGATGTAAAAAAAAAAAAAAAAAAAAAAAAAAAAAAAAAAAAAAAAAAAAATATTAGGTCCAGATTTTTGGTCAGATTACAAGTCAGATTTTTTGAGAAAATCATTCGTAATCTACAGTGTATCTTTAGGTAGACTGTCACTTGATAAGTGCACTTTGGTGTTTAAGAATTTGCATAAAAGCTTGGTAGATTTACTGGACCGACTGAATAGCTTTCCTTAGTATATTCAGTAAACATAAAAGGTGTTTTTTTCAGATAGTAAAAGCCAAATTCACTTTCAGACACAAACAACAGAAAAGTTGAAAAGTAGTATAATGCGTGGATCCCTGTTTTGTTTCACTTTCTATTCTCTCTATTATTCTCTATTTTCATCCATTCCAAATTGCCATCTTTTTCTGTTTTCCTCCCCTTCAACTTCAGTAAATACAATCATAATTCTTGCATAGATCAGATATCCTAAATCATACCAGCCTATTACACTAGAAAAATCACGATCTAAAACGCTTATCACAACGAAGAAATACAAAATCTCACGCCATTTCTCTCCCTCTTCCTTTCCATTTCTAGAAAGAAAGAATTAGAGAAAATGAATTGAAAATAGAAGCGACGCCTTTTCACCCTTAATAAAATAACCTGCCTAAAATAGCCTCCCTTCCCCAACGCCCCTTGTTTTTGACAACTGCAAGCCGGTGGAACATGTTTATTGTTCGATTGGCGCTCGGACGTCCGTGCGTCGGGCTGCTGCGTCAACAATGGCTTTCACGAAGGGAGCCAACCAAGTCGCTGTTCGCTGTCTCTGTCTGTCTCTGTCTGTTTCTGTCTCTGCTCCTTTCTTTCTTTGTCTCCGTCTCTGTCTGTATTTGTCTCTGTCTGTATCAATCTCTGTTTCCAAATGTCTGTAAGTATGTCTCCCTGTCTGTCTGTTTGTCTGGTGTATGTGTATATATATATATATATATATATATATATATATATATATATATATATATATATATATATATATATATATAATGCATGCATGAAGGCACGTATCTATGTGTGTATATCTATATTTATATCTATATATGTATGTGTGTGTGGCGTGTGCATGCGCGTGTGCGTGCACGTGCGTGTGTGTGTGCGTGTGCGTGTGCGTGTGCGTGTGCGTGTGCGTGTGCGTGTGCGTGTGTGTGTGTGTGTGTGTGTGGTGTGTGTGTGTGTGTGTGTGTGTGTGTGTGGTGTGTGTGTGTGCGTGTGCGTGTGTGGCGTGTGTGTGTGTGTGTGTGTGTTGTGTATGTGTGTGTGTGTGTCGTTCAGGTGTGTGGTTGTGCGTGAGCGACACTTCCTTTAAAAGGTAAACAAACAGTTACACAAAGTACAGCCGCTTTTTCAGCCGCACGCATCGAAACAACCGCGTTGATTCAGGCGTCCCGGCAATGTTACAGTCGGTTGCTTTCCAAGGAAAACTTACTGCTTCAGAAAATGGCCCGAGACGGCGTTGCTCCATCTTAAAACTCGGAAGGAAAGAGGTTCCCAAGAAATACTCCTCCTCCACTTCGCACCTTTCTCTCCTCCTCCTCCTCCTTCTCCTCTTCTTTCCTCGATCTCAGTCTCCTCTTCCTCCTACTTCTCTTCCGGCTCCAGCTCCCCCCCTCCTCTTCTTTTTCCTTCTTAATTTCCTCCTTCTTTCTTTCTTTCTGTTTCTCTTCCAGTTCCTCCTCTTCTTTATCCTATTCTTCTGCCTCTTTCCGTTCCTGCCCCTCTTCTTCTTTCTATCTCTTTCTCCTTCTTCCTCTTCTTCTTCTTCTTCTCTTCTCTTCTTCTTCTTCTTCTTCTTCTCCTCCTCCTCCTCCTCCTCCTCCTCCTCCTCCTCCTCTCCTCTCCTCTCCTCCTCCTCCTCCTCTCCTCTTCCTCTTCCTCTTCCTCCTCCTCCTCCCCTCCTTCCTTTTCCTCCCCTCCTTCCTTTTCCTTCTCACCAACTCCCCCTCCTCCTCGTCCTCCATCTCCTCCTCTTCCCCTCCCCCTCCTCTCCGTCTTTTCTTTCCTTTATTTCTCTCTCCCATTCTTCTTTCCCCTCCTTCGCCTCCTTCTTGCGGTATTTATGTGAGCAGAACCCTTCCCCGTATTATGCAATGGAACAATACGGAAAAAAAGAAAGGAAAAACAAACAAAAAAGGAAAATACGAGTAGCAACTTTAAAATTAAGTTCCGCCGAGCTATGCCAAAGGAACACGCATTTTTTTTTCTTTTTTTCTTTTTTTTTTTTTTTTAAGTGTGTGCGACGTACTATAAAATGTATAAACATTTTGTCCTTCTCTTTCGCTGATGTCTTCTTCGTTTCCAGTTTTTTTTCCTCAGAAGGTAAATAGAGCAGGAAAACTGAAATTTACTTGCCAGAAATTGGTAAATATGAACATCTGTTATTTACCGACACCTGCACGCTCACAGGAATATTTTTCATGTGTACATATGTATGTATGTATGTACGTATGTATTTATAAATAAATGAAGAAGAAATACATATATACATCTATATATATATATATATATATATATATATATATATAATATATATAATATATATCCATATATATGTGTTTGTGTGTATATATACATATACTCTCTCTCTCTCTCTCTCTCTCTCTCTCTCTCTCTCTCTCTCTCTCTCTCTCTCCTCTCTCTCTCTCTCTCTCTCTCTCTCTCTCTCCCTCTCTCTCTCTCTCTCTCTCTCTCTCTCTAATCCGCCCTATCTGTTATAGAATAAAGTGTATAACTAATCTATTTCACACAAATTCCACACAAGAAAATTCTTTGTAGAGAAGCAAGAATACTCACGCACGCTCCATTAACCACGCACCGGAACCACAAACTAAACGAAACAAAACAAA
>NW_020872726.1:102491-107491 GCF_003789085.1 Penaeus vannamei | reverse complement strand
AAGAAAGTGAAAAAATAAAGAGAGAGATAGAAAAGGGATGATAGAAGGACGAGAAAACGCGATTAAAAAAGGAAGGAGGTAAAATGGACAAGGAAGAAGGAAGAGGGCGAAGAAAGGTGAGGTATAACAAAGATGCGTCAGGTAGAATGGAGGGAGGGGGGGGGGTATGCATGACTCGAGGGGGTATGCTGGCAAGTAAAGATGGGGTGGGAAATGGAGGAGAGAGGTAAGGGGGAGGGATGGAAGGAGGAGAGAGAGGTAAAAGGGGATGGAAGAGAGAGAGGTAAAAGGGGGAAGAGAGGGAGAGGGTGGAGGGGGGGGGGAGAGGGAGTGTAAGTGCCGAGGTGGGGGAGGGAAGGGTTTGACGTCGGCCATACGCCCCATGGTCGTAATGACACACGACGAGGACATAACGTAATTGGACACACCGCACGCTGTGTTGTGGCGCCTCTCAATAGCATTACGTCACTTTTAGATGGGGCCTGACCCTCCTGTCTCTCCGGGCTTGGTATTCCCTCTCTCGCGCTCTCTCTCTTTCTATCTATCTATTTATCTCTCTTCTCTCTGTTTTTCTCTTTCCCTCGCTTTTCTCGCTCTCGCTCCTCTCTCTCTCTTTTTCTCGCTCTCTCTCTCGCTCTCTCTCTCTCTCGCTCTCTCTCTCTCTCTCTCTCTCTCTCCCTCTCTCTCTCTCTCTCTCTATATATATATATATATATATATATATATATATATATATATATATATATATATGTATATATATATATATATATATATATATATATTATATAATATATATATATATATAATATATATTTCTCTCTCTAGCCAACAGACGGCCATAAAACGCACGGATGAAACAGACATACCAAGTGACAGAACAAAAGAAAAGAGACATAAGAAAACAAATGCAAAAAAGAAAACAAAAACAAAAAGAAAACAAAACAAAAAAGAAAACAAAAACAAAAAGAAAACAAAAACAAAAAAAGAAAACAAGACAAAAAAGAAAACAAAAAAACCAAAAAAGAAAACAAAAACAAACAAAAACAAAAAGAAACAAAACAAAAAAGAAAACAAAAAAAAAAGAAAACACAAAAACAAAAACAAAAAAGAAAACAAAAAAAAAACAAAAAAAATAATTAAAAAAAAACAAAAACAAAAAAAAAGAAAAACAATAACAAAAAAAGAAAACAAAAGACCCACGAGGAGAAGAGCAACTGCACAAAGAACCTCGAGAGCCAAGACCCGCGGCACTCCGGGGGCTAACTCCGTCATAAACCTCGCCGGGAACAGCCGTCTGGGAGGAGAGGCTGTCATCGACCTCTGAAGACCTTGTCCAGCGAACGACTGAACGTGATGCGCCGGTCGCCTACCACCGGGAGACAACTGACCGAGAATAAGTCGTCCCGTCCAGCCGGTTAAGTGTTCAGGGTGCGTATTCGAGCATGGAAGGTCAGCAGAAGTATGATCGGCAATGCAACTTACATAAAAAACACACACCCAGCGACAAGCACAACTATCGTGCCCCTCAAACTGGAACTGCGTGAGTTTGATGAAATGAATGCATTATTACTCTTAAAAGGAGCGCCTCTGTCCAGTGCTGTCTGCTCTCTCTCTCTCTCTCTTCTCTCTTCATCTCCTCATAGCTCTCTCTCTCTCTCATCCGTCTCCCACATGCTTCTCATCTCCCTCTCTTACTCTCTCTCATCTCTCTCTTCTACTCTCTCCATCTGTCTTCCTCTCCTCTCTCTAATCTCCTCTCTCACTACCGCACCCATCCCACTTTCCTCTCTTGCTCGTCTCATCAGCAATAACATATAGATAGAACGCTCTCTTCTCTACCTCCCTCTTACTCCTCCTCTCACTTACTTTCATCTCTCTCTCTCACTTCTCTCATTCATCTCTCTCTCTCTCCTCTCTCTCTCTCTCCTCTCCTCTCCTCTCTCTCTCTCTCTCTCTCTCTCTCTCTCTCTCTCTCTCTCTCTCGCATCGTAGGTATGAGGTCCTTAATGTGAGAGACTTAAGCTAGCAGGAAGTTGGAGCCGTAACGTAGATATACATTTGCAGTATCATAGTGGATTCGTGGTGTTGTCAGAACAGGCAAGCTTGGTCGTCCTTGCAAATTCCAAGAAGTCTGCTGTAATCTTAATGCATCGGTTATAATCCGTAAGGTTTGTCATATTAGATTGAGACAGGAGGTAGAAACCCGTCTCCAGATTAATAGTACAAGTTACACCTGTTTTAATGTGTCGCTTAACACATATTGCCCCATTGAAGTTGAAAGATAGCATTTAACAAGATTTGGCGAAATAGTTTCACCGCTAATATTTAGCAGAGAATAAAATTAATTAGGATGATAGATTATAGATTATATTATGGGATTAGTCTGTGGATATTCGTTTTGCTAAATACATGGTACTAGATAGAATAAGGGGTGGTCCTCTCTCGATCGCTGGTAGCTGTGAGGGACAAAATAAATCCAGTATAAATCCCAAGCCTTGCAAAGTTGCGAAGCGCCTCACCGATAAAGTATTCTCAATACAACCATAACAGTTTGCATGTTTTTTTTTTGTTTTGTTTTTTTTTTTACTTCAGATAAGGTCAGCTTTGGGACATATCTCGTAGCTCGTAGAGAGGGAGTGAGAGTGAGCAGAGAGAGAAGAGAGAAGAGACAAATACAGCGATAGATAAACAGGCAAAGAGAGAGAGAGAAGAGAAGAGAGAGAAGGGGAGAAAAATGATAGATAGATAAGAGAGTTGACAGCGAAGAAGACATTTCATCCATACAAAGAGACAGACACATAGAAAACTAATAAAAAAAAATAAAAAAAACGGCAAGAGACAATTTTAAAAAATACAATAAGGAAGAAATAAAAAAAACTGGGAGATGGAAAGGTGCTCATTTACCAAGAACACAGACTGTAGACTCTCCTCCGCCGTCACAGACACAGACTTCGACAGACATCGAGTCTTCATGCCAGAATCGAACCGCGGATGCACGGCCTTTGTTCCCTGACAGATGAGCGATGGTGTGTCTGTCTGTCTTGTGAGTTGCAAGGTGGAATAAAATTTTTTCTCAATTTTTTCTTCTTCAAACATAGACAGCTTCAGGTTCTCTTCTGCTGAAATTCTCGTGGTTGTTATTCTATGAATATGAGTCATAATTGTTATCATATTATTATTATCATTATTAATAAATCATTTTCCGTACTATCATTCAATACCATTATCATATTATCATTATTATTATTTGTTATTATCATATATTGATTACTATTAGTATCATTATCATTTGTTATATTGTGTTATTGTTTCCATTATTGATGATGCATTATTATTATTATTATTATTATCTATTATATATTATTATTATTATCATTATTCTATTATTATTATATTATTATTATTATATTATTATTAATTATTATATTATTATATTATTATTATTATTATTATTATAATTATTATCATTATTTATTATTATTTTATCTATTTTTATTATTATTATTATTATTATTATATTATTATTATTATTTATTATTATATTATTATTATTATTATTATATTATCATTATCATCATTATCATTGTTATCATTATCAATTATCATTATTATCTTTATTATCATTATATCATTGTTATCCTCATAATTATCATTGTAATTGTTTTCATAATTGCTATTATTAGTAGTATTGTCATCATCATCATCATCATTATTCATAATTATGTTATCATTATCGCATTACTATCATTACTTCATTATCATTGTTATCATCATTATCATTATGATCATTATTATCATCATTACTATTATCATCATTCTTATTATCTTTATTATCATTGTTATTGTTATCATTATTCTCATTTAAATATTATTATTGTTATCATTGTTATTGTTATTATATATATTATTATATCATTATCCTCATTATCATTATATTTTTACAATCACATCATCATTATTATTTATTAAGTAGTAGTAGTAGTAGTAGTAGTAGTAGTCTTATTATCACTATTATTATCATCATCATTAATCGTATTATCCTCACAACCGCTATAATCAGCAATATTTCGCCCTAACTCCGTGGCGGTGAAGACAGCCTCACAAGGGCCAGGACCTGGGAACAAGAGCTTTCCTGCGACAGTCCGGGAGAAGAGCTTGCTTCAAGAAAAAGTTTTTGCCTCAAACTTGCCTCAAATCGTGTCGAAGTGAAGAAAGCGGCGAGGGGAAAAAGTTGGGGAGAGTGTTTGTCTGCGGTTTTAGAAAGTTAGGATATAGAGGCTGGTTCATGGCCCGGAGAATGCAGTGGGTCTGCCGTTCGCTGCCCGGCTGGAGGGATGGGGCGGCGGGCTGGGGTGGGGTGGGAGGGAGGGGGGGATTCAGAAGGATGACAGTTCATGAGGTGGGTCTTATTTTTCTAGGGTTCTAATAGATTAAAATGCCTAAGGATGAGGCACAAGATAATAGTTCATATGAGAGATTTCTTTATTTTAAGGATTCCATCATATAAGGAGACACAAGAATAACAGTTCATAAGAAGGATTTTGTAAAAGGATTCCGACTCGATAGATATAAACACCTAGGAATGAAACACAAGCATAACAGTCCATAAAAAGGATTTTTTAAAAAGAAAGATTCCAACACGACATATAAATACCTAGTAACAAGAATAAAAGTTCAGATCCGGTATTGATACCAAGGAACGAAACCCAAGAAAACTTCACAAGGGAAACAGCCCACAAGGATTCCTCTCTTGACAAGGATCGCAACAGATACAACTACGAAGGCATGAACTAAATGGGGAATACTAAGGAATGTCTATAGGACTGAAGCAGATACAACTACTAAGGCATGAACTAAATAGGAATACTAAGGAATGTCTACATGGACGTCCTAACCGAAAAGGACTTCCATTCCTCAGCACCCTCTCCCTTCATCGCTGTCACCGGTTCCTTTGTTACAGTCTTAGTTCACCACTACAAGGACCTCCCTCAGGACTCCCT
>NW_020872726.1:89991-94991 GCF_003789085.1 Penaeus vannamei | reverse complement strand
GAGACGTCAGATTAGGATGTGAGGCTTGAACTCAGGATTAAGTTACGGTATTGATGTCATCGTGTGAGGTCTGTCTGTTTGTCTTCTCTCTCTTTACTCCTCCATCCCCCCTCCTTTCTTTCTTTCTTTCCCTTTCTCTATGTCTTTCTCTTTCTCTTTGTCTTTCCTCTCTCTCTCTCTCTCTCTCTCTCTCTCTCTCTCTCTCTCTCTCTCTCTCTCTCTCTCTCTCTCTCTCTCTCTCTCTCTCTTCTCTCTCTTCTCTCTCTCTCTCTCTCTCTCTCTCTCTCTCTCTCTCTCTCTCTCTCTCTCTCTCTCTCTCTCTCTCTCTCTCTCTCTCTCTCTCTCTCTCTCTCTCTCTCTCTCTCTCTCTCTCTCTCTCTCTCTCTCTCTCTCTCTCTCTCTCTCTCTCTCTCTCTCTCTCGTCTCTCTCTCTCTCTCTCTCTGACTGGAGTCGATCTGATTCTTGTTATTGTTATGTTTTAGTTGTTGTGCTTGTGATTCATGTGATGCGTGGTGATGTTTTATTTTTGTATTGATAGTGTTGGGTTAATGTTGTTGTTGTTGTTGTTGTTGTTGTTGTCGTCGTCGTAAATGGTTTTGTTATCATTATCGTTGTATTATCATTATCATCAGTATGGCCATTATCACTTGCTATCGTCTGATCACTTTCATTCTTATAGAACCAATTTTTACATGTCTTAAATGCATAAGGTTCATGTTTAAAGACAGCTCATATTTCCATTCTCATCTTTTTAATCATATTCATATTAAACAAAATTCAATTAATCTCTTTCAATAAACCAAATCATTAATCCAAAAAAATATACAATAAAAAAGTGAATTTCCTTCTACCCTAAACAGCTGCAATTCACTTATAAACCCCAACCCTCTCCATCCCGCCCCCTTCTCACCCCTACCACCACCACCTCCTCCCCCCTTCCCTCCACCCCCCTCCCCGCCCCACCCCTCTGAACCCCCTCCCCCCCTGCATTAATAGGATCGAATTAAATGGATTATATACAGTCATGCACCTTCTCCATTCTCCGCTGAGTATTAGAGTCAAGCTTTCTATTAGCCTTCCAGACCCGCCTAATGATGAACAGCACGAGGACTAAATCAAAAATGAACACTGTATTTCTTTGCCGTTAGAGACGACTGACTCCGCGGGTAATCTTGCAATTAGGAGTAATTAACTCGGATTATGTGCGCTGGTCACGTGACACACACACCCCCAGGCCTGGTAGTCAAGGTGGGTTTGGGGGGGAACGGGGGGGCGGGTCGTGACTATCGCTGGCGGAGAAGAAAATGTGATTTAGGGAAGATGAATGCAAAAAGGGGATTTTTGTATATCTTTATTTTTGCTTTTTTGTTTTTTATGTATCTATTTCTTACTTTTATCTGTTTTTTTCTGGACAAATAAAATGATAGAGAATGATATACGAAATTATATGTAAATGAGTGATCAAATAACGTACTGAATAGAGAAAAAATAGTGAGCAAATTGATGGACGAAGGAATAAATAAAATCAAAAAGTGAATAACTAGGGAAATGATAAATGGTTACTATAATTATATATTAAGTGATATACCAGATCCTTTTTTTTCTTTGCTTTTTTTCCTTTTCTTTCTTTCTTTGTTTACATATATATTTTTCTTTCCTACTTACTTTTTTCTTTCTTTTCCATTTTTTGTCTTTCTTTTTTTCCATTTTCTTTTCCCTTTTTTTTCTTTTCTTTCCCATTTTTTCTCTTTTTTTTTCCATTTTCTTACTTTTTCCCATTTTTCTTTTTCTTTTTTCTTTTTCCCTTTTCCTTTTTCTCTTCTTTTCTTTTTTTCCATTCCATATATGCCACACTATTTAAAATCAAACAAACTTCCCTTCATCTCCAGCAAAGTCTTACGCCCAAAGAAATACCTCCCAGCATCTTATAGGCCTATATATATCTCGCCTGACCTGTGCCTCGGACCCGACGGGGCTTAAAGGCGCTCTTAAAGGGCGGAGCTAACCATTTCGGGAAGGGGTGTGGCCGGATCACCTAAAGGGGCACGCCCACCCCACGTCCTAAAGGGAGAGGGACGTCCTTCTCTTCGCAGCTTCTTAAGGTCTTAAGGATCTCGTGAGCATCCTGAGAGGAGACGGGAAGGAGGAGGAGGTCTGACCTTGAGGGGATCTGGTCCTTAAGGTGTGGGTTGGGTTTTAGGGCATTTGGGGGCATCAGGGAGGTTGCCGGGTTTGTAAAATTTGGGGTGCTCGATTTCCAAAATTAGGGAAGTTGATTACGAAAGTTTGGGTACTTTTTCCAAAATTGAGGTACCTGATTTCCAAAAGGCTGCTACTGCTTTCCAAAATTGGGATACCTGCTTTCCAAAATTGGGGTTCTTGATTTCTAAAATTGGGGTAACTGCTTTCCAAAATTAGTGTAGCTGGGTCCTAAAATTGGAGTACCAGCTTCTCCAAAATTGAGAAACTTATTTCCAAAATTGGGGGTACCTATTTTCCAAAATTGGGATACCTGCAGTTTTTCTTCCTTTTTTATTCAGCTGAAAGTTTCTCCTCCCGTCTTCATCTCAGCACCGTGAGCTAGTAACGCTGTAATTGTCAGTAAATAATCCTCCACCCAAGAATTAAAGGAAGGTATATTAGCATCCGAGAGAGGAAAAAAAGAGGGCGGGGTTACATACCTTCATGCACAGGGGGCGGAGCTTGCTTCTGCTCGTATTACAGAAGTGTTTACCGACAGCGAAGCTCCCGGTGGAAGTCGGCGCGTGTGCTCGGATTCCAAACCACTTTTAAGGCCTTGGCATAATCGTAAAAGAATCCACGCGTACAACAGGAATTTGGAGTTCATGAGGCAGGTGTTTTACATGGGCTGTGGTGGATGCCAGATCTCGCTGTCTCGTTTAATTAGCGCATTGCTGATTCCTTCATCGATAAATACTCACGGGAGAATACGAACCAAATAATTTCGTTAAAGATTTGGGAAGGAGAACTACAGCAGCAGGCTTAGAAGGGAAACAAGTGAGCGATCGACCGCAAGAACTGGCCAGAATCCCCCCTCCCCCCTCCTTCTCCCCTCCTCGTTGTCGCATGGTAGACGACGGAGTAAGATCCTATTTGGGTGAATTACGAAAACTTTTCCTTCTGCCGAATATTGCTCAAGGAATGTCTCGGTAACGAAAATGTATAGGAGGCCTCGAAGCACGGAATCAGGTTTCTCCCAAGTCACTCTCATTAACGCGACAGGAATTTGGGATAAAAAGGTTTACGGGAGGAAAGGCTGCCATGTTTGAATAGGGGAACCGAATTATAAATGGAATTATTAACTTATATATATACTTTTTTCCCGAATGTTGTCTTTTTTCCTGAGTCAGAAATGGATGCAGGGAAACACGCGAAAGAAACATAAACTGCGTGCATTGTTGTTTCTATGAGACCAATGTGTATATAGAGATTTTTTTTTTCAGGACAGGTGCGAGCAAGCTGTGAAAAACATTACACATATACAAATATATATATCGCACGGCATGTTATATACATACATACGCACTCCCTCATACACACATAGGCATATACATATCTATTTATTGATCGATACAATCAAATATGTCTGCGTGTTTTTGTTTTTGTTTTGTTCTTTTGCGTGTGCGTGTGTGTTTTTGCGTGCGTGCGTGTGTGTGTGTGTTTTTGCGTGCGTGTGTGCGCGTGTGCATGAGCGAGCATGGTTGTGTTTTACCCATGGACAGACTAATCAATAAAGTAAACAGACATACAAAAATATAGAGAGACGCAGGTCCGAACCAGCCGTGAATTCCCTAATTCCATTTGCTAAAGACTGCGTATCGGATCTCCACTTCTGACAACAGTTTACTTAGGTCCGTGTATCGCGCAGGGGATTCGGACAAACTGGTCGACTGGAAAACTTTTGCGCAGTCAGACATCTTGACCAGAATAAAGTTGCGGTGAATTTTGCAGGAGATGGAAGAAGGAGAGGGAGGAGAGGAGGAGGAAAAAGAGAGGGAGACTGACTGAAAGAAGGAGGGGCATAGTGAGTGAGTGGTAAAGAGAGAGAGAAAGAGAGAGCGAGACGGAAGGAGTAAATGAGAGAGAGAGAGAGAGAGACGGAAGGAGTAAACGAGAGAAAGAGGCGAAGGGAGGGTGTGAAATAAAGAATTGCATAGTGGTGAGTGAGAAGAGAGAGAAAAGGAAGGGAGGGAGGGAAAGAGAAAGAGAGAGAGAGGAGAGATAAGAGAGATGAGAGAAGAGAGAGAGAGAGAGAAACAGAGAGAGAGAGAGGTTATAGAGGGAAAAGGAGAGGTATGAAGAGGAGGAGAGAGGGAGGAAGAGATGGATGGATAGACAAAAGTGGACTGACCCAACAAGTAAAGAGAAAAGAGGGAGTGGGAGACGTAGAACAAAAAAACAAGAGAAAGAGAAACTAAATGAGATAACGAGCGATGTCAACAACAAGCTATTCCAAAAAGGAAAACAGACAGCGATATAAGAAATAATAATAATATTCTCCCATTCTATCATAGCTGGATGAATTACCCCTTTAACTAAGACCACCTCCTCCGTCACCAAGTTGTCGTAGTTTCTTCCACTTGACAAAATTGCCAGAAAAAGAAAGATGTTTTTCCTTGTCCGTCCTTGTGTTGGTCTAACTTAGTTGTAACGGGAATTAAGTTTCAGTTGAATGCATTTGCTTTAACAAGAGGCTGAGCATGACGAACAGGGCGGTTGGTTTGAACATGTGTACGTGCGGGTGTGTACACAGGTGCATATAGTGTGTATACATTGGGACATGCTGATGCGCGCATGATTATATATCAGTACATAATGAAACTCTTTCTTTTTCACGCGCGCATCATTATATATATATATATATATATACTATATATATATATGCTACTTATATTTATTTATCATTATATATTGACATACTCATATATATATATATATAATATATATAATATATATATCTATATATATATATATATAA
>NW_020872726.1:82491-87491 GCF_003789085.1 Penaeus vannamei | reverse complement strand
TAATCGCAAAATGTCATATAGGATGTAAATGTTAGATACGAATTATAATTCTATTCATGCATAAATGAGTGGTAAATAATGATAATAAAATCGCTTTTACTGGACTGGAATGTTTTGTTTTGTTTTAATACGAAATAGAGAGAAACTATTTTTCTTCTTTTTTATCGGAATTAGTTCTCAACTATATTTAGAAATAGGTGTAGATTGCTTATCTCTGTGTCGATATACTTGCTTTTAAGTCTATGGAACCGAAAAGATATATATATATTGATTTGGAAGTTTTAGTAGATGACTGAGGACGTTACTGTAAAAGGACAGATGATTAAAATTATACACAGACTATTCCACGAAGAAAAAAGTACATGTTTACATTTTATAGTATTATACCTAATTGAACTATGCTTTTTACAATTTCTCGATGAGAGAATCCCTTGAATGAGGCTTTTAATCATCTGCAGTGTTGGGTCGCAAGCCAGGCATGTGTTCAAGACAATTATGATATTGAATTACATTCGTACTGAGTCTAGTAATGAATTGTCAGATATAAAGTCACTCGCGGAAATTGAATTTTGAAAGAGAGAGAGGTAGAAAGAGAGGGAGAGAGAGGAAGGAAAGGGAAGAGAGCGAACCCGGTATTTCGATGATTAAATTTATTAAAATGTTAAATGAGTGGAATAACAAAGCAAATTTTCATTTTCATTGCTTTCAACACCTACAATACATGCATACATACGCATACAGATATATATACATTATATATAGATAGATAGATAGATAGATGATAGTCATCTAGCTATCTATAATATTATATATTGTATATATATATATATATAGATATATAGATATATACATTATACACACACACATACTATATAGATGCAACATATACATATATACATATATATATATATATATACTATATATATATATATATATATATATATATAAATATATATATATATATATATATATATATATATATATATATATATATATATATATATATATATATATATATATAATATATATATACATACATAATATATATATATATATATATATATATATATATATATATAATAATATATATATATATACACACACAACACACACTACACACACACACACACACACACACACACACCACAGCGCCACAAATTTATATTATTTATATATAATATATATTATTATATATAATTAATGATTAGTATATATATTTTATTTTTATTATATATATAATACATATTTTATATATATTAATATACCTATATATAATTATATATATATATAAATTATATATAATTATTCACACAATCACAATCCACATATAATACATCCACAACCAACACTTACTATTTACATATATATTTTAACATTATATATTACATATATACATAATATCTGTAATATATATATTACATTAATATATTTATTATATTAAATATATATATATGATAACATATATATAATAATATACATACTTATTTATTATATATTATTATATATAATATAAATTAATATTAATATATATTATAATACATTATATAATATTAAATATTAATATTATTATGGAATGTATATATTAATATTATACTGATAAAAGTTAATAACACACAAACAAGATCTATAGTATATTATAATACGTGATAAACTCGTAAAGTGAATGATATCCTCCTAAATAAGCCAATTTACAACAACGGATGAATTAAAGCCTGTATAAAACATCGCAACTATAGTTTAGAAAACAAATTGCAACTAAAAAGACCGTAATGAAATATCTAATAATATGAAGCATATGTACCCTGACCAAAAACCGCAGAGGATAGAGCACGCCCGTGGCTCGCGACCAGAAAGGCGGCGCAGCGCGGAGCGACGTGCTGCGTAGCAAACGCGGTACTGTGAAAGCCACGCAAGTTGGCGCGCGTGAGCGGGAACACAACTTCGCTAGGAGGGGAGGATGGTCGTCCAGTTTAAGGCTCAGAGAAGTATAGATCATGTTCTGATATGAGATCCACAGCTTACAGCGATGTTCTAATCTCTCGATACTATTCGTCCTTATGTACGCTATGTTTCCTACATACTTCAGACACCAGACTGTTCACTTATTTATTGTCACACAAATTAAACACTATTAAATTAAATTATGTCTGTTTTTTTATCATTCTCTTTTTTACTTTATCGACGGAGTCCACTATCGCCGTAGCGGGAGAATACAGGTCCAGTCGAGCAGAATTATTGTATTTGCGGGGATGCAATGGGGGAACCGATTGTATAAGATCACGCAGCTGAAATTATACGATACTAGGATACTGCTAATACATACAATATTTCCCCTATGACTTGCAAGTATAGACCGCGCTACTTGAATTACATGTGACACCCTATTTCTAGCACATGCAACGTAACTAACTGATTTGCCTGTCTATACTAGTAGTATAATAACAACAGACACACACACACACACACACACACAAACACACACACACCACACACACACAACATAAGTAAATTATAGAAAGAATAAGATAAGGAATATATATAAAATAAATACCAAATTATATATATAATATAATATTATAAAATATTTATATATTACAAGTTAATATACTATTTTATCGATCTATATTCAACTATAGTATCCGCCAGTGATAACATATATCTAAGAATATATAAATATAGCAATAAATTTATCATATTATATGTTGTGATGTGTGATGTGATGTGTGATGTATGTTAGAGTGTGTAGGTGTGTGATTGAGTTAATACATACATACATGGTGTGTGACACTCATACATACATACATGCCACACACAACCACACACACCACCATTGTGCTGGACTGTGTGTGTAGCGACTGACTACACTGGTAGCTAGCACACACCTAGACTAGTCCGCAACCCATTCGTACACACACACACACACACACTACACTACACGGCACACAACACAGTCACACAATATAGTATTCATATATAGTATATATACTATTATATAGTTATATTATAGATGATATATACATATATATATATATAGATATATATATATAATATATATAATATAATATAATATATATATAAATATATATACACATATGTATATACAAGATATACACTATGATAATAGATAATATAAGAATAGAATATATATGATAGTATACATATATATACGGTATATATATAATATATATATTATATATATTTATTATTATATTAATATATATATATATATATATATAAATTTAATATATATGTACAACGACACACACACACACACACATCACACACACACATCACACACACACATATTATTAAAGCTATATATATATAAGTTATATATATATATATGCATATATTGCAGAGTGTAACAGTAATATGTATATGTATATATGCACATATCATATGTATAGTCTGTATACTATCTCTCTCTCCCTCTCTATATATAATACAAAGACGTAGGTGTGGTGTTTATAATTATTTATATATAAATATATATATATATATATATATATATAGTGATATATATGATGTAATATAATATATTATTATATATTTATATATATATATATTTAAGTATGTAGATAGATAGATAATACAATTGTGTATACCATATATGCATATGTAATTTATATATATAGTATATTAATATTAATCATATTACAATAAATATCTATGACATAATATATATAAGTGATAATTTTATATATAAATATATATTTAGTAATATATATTTATATAAGTGATGTGTGTGTTGTGTTGTGTGTGTGTTGGTGTGTGTGTGTGTGTGTGTGTGGTGTGCCGTAACGTGGTGTGGTGGGTTCTAGTATGTAGTATGATGTGTGTACGCAACCTACAGTAGATGCAATTGGTAGTGGTTGTTGTGCTTGTGTGTGCAACAATAATTAGTGTCGTGTGTATCAGTGTGTTGAGCCAACTGCAGTGTGTGTTGTACGTGCTGTCGAATCATGTGGTAGCAGTAGTGTTGTGTGGACAGATGTGTGGGGTGGGATGTGTCAAGAGAGGAAGACCCGCATTCCCTCCGCCCAGTCTGTGTCGCTTGTGTCGGCTGTCCATGTGTGTGACGCTCCTGTCGCGAGGAATATGATGAACGAAATACAATTGTATATAACATATTATGATATATAATATATATTATTATGATCAATGATTCAGTCAATTTATAAAAATCAATATATAAGTCGCCTGTGTCGGGATAATGTGTGTAGTGTAGTGTGCGTCAGCGCGAACGGCGACGAAAGGCACACTCTATGCCAATTCCCGCCTTAACCAGGCTCTTTGTGCAACCAGGTTATTCGGCGGACCCGACGGATGTATACACTGTTTAGTTAACCATCCGGTGTGCTGGGCGGTGTACGGTTAAGCGTGGGTTTGCTTTGCCACTTGTAGGCACTTGTGCGTTGCCGCGTGTGTGCGTGTGCTTGCAAGAAAAGCCATCCCATGCTTGCGTCTTCGAGACATATGTCCTGAAGTTAAAACCACAGTGGACTGTTGGTGTTAAGAAAATACAATTTTCTTTTTTCATTTGACTTTCTCCTTTCTCTAATACATCCGTTCTCCCTCCAACCATCCGAGTTCCACACACTCGACCCAGTAAACCTGTTTAACAGCTAATTCCTATTTGTCTATCGCACCACGTCATATCATTTAGTTGTGTTAGAATCTAATACTATATATAATATATATATATATATATTATATATATATATATAATATATATAATACATATCGTGGTGTGCTACATTACACATATACTTACACATATAGAATAGATAGACCAGATACGTGCCGAGTGAATGTGTTGGTTAGAGTGACTAGCTTAGACAATAAAATGAATTATAAGATTTGATGGATGAATAGAAAGGATATTGTATATGTGTGTGGGTGCAATACAAAGTATTTGTGTATGTGGCATAACTTTTACATGTGCGCGACACAGAAACCTATCGTTAGGAAAGGAACCTCATCCTGGCTGATCTTATAAT
>NW_020872726.1:34991-37491 GCF_003789085.1 Penaeus vannamei | reverse complement strand
CGCTCGCCTGAAGCATGACCCAGTCTCCCTTTCCAACTCCCAGGGGCTTCTTTGGCTTCCTTCGCTCGCCTGAAGCAGTCTCCTTTCCAACTCCCAGAGGCTTCTTTGGCTTCCTTCGCTCGCCTGAAGCATGACCCAGTCTCCCTTTCCAACTCCCAGGGCTTCTTTGGCTTCCTTCGCTCGCCTGAAGCATGACCCAGTCTCCCCTTCCAACTCCAGGGCTTCTTTGGCTTCCTTCGCTCGCCTGAAGCATGACCCAGTCTCCCTTTCCAACTCCCAGGGGCTTCTTTGGCTTCCTTCGCTCGCCTGAAGCATGACCCAGTCTCCCTTTCCAACTCCCAGAGGCTTCTTTGGCTTCCTTCGCTCGCCTGAAGCATGACCCAGTCTCCCTTTCCAACTCCCAGGGCTTCTTTGGCTTCCTTCGCTCGCCTGAAGCATGACCCAGTCTCCCTTTCCAACTCCCAGAGGCTTCTTTGGCTTCCTTCGCTCGCCTGAAGCATGACCCAGTCTCCCTTTCCAACTCCCAGGGGCTTCTTTGGCTTCCTTCGCTCGCCTGAAGCATGACCCAGTCTCCCTTTCCAACTCCCAGGCTTCTTTGGCTTCCTTCGCTCGCCTGAAGCATGACCCAGTCTCCCTTTCAACTCCCAGGGGCTTCTTTGGCTTCCTTCGCTCGCCTGAAGCATGACCCAGTCTCCCTTTCCAACTCCCAGAGGCTTCTTTGGCTTCCTTCGCTCGCCTGAAGCATGACCCAGTCTCCCTTCCAACTCCCACTCGCCTGAAGCATGTCTCCCTTTTCCAGAGGCTTCTTGGCTTCCTTCGCTCGCCTGAAGCATGACCCAGTCTCCCTTTCCAACTCCCAGCTTCTTTGGCTTCCTTCGCTCGCCTGAAGCATGACCCAGTCTCCCTTCCAACTCCCAGGCTTCTTTGGCTTCCTTCGCTCGCCTGAAGCATGACCCAGTCTCCCTTTCCAACTCCCAGGGCTTCTTTGGCTTCCTTCGCTCGCCTGAAGCATGACCAGTCTCCCTTTCCAACTTCTTTGGCTTCCTTCTCGCCTGAAGCATGACCCAGTCTCCCCTTCCAACTCCCAGAGGCTTCTTTGGCTTCCTTCGCTCGCCTGAAGCATGACCCCAGTCTCCCTTTCCAACTCCAGGGGCTTCTTTGGCTTTCCTTCGCTCGCCTGAAGCATGACCCAGTCTCCCTTCCAACTCCCCTTCTTTGGCTTCCTTCGCTCGCCTGAAGCATGACCCAGTCTCCCTTTCCAACTCCCAGGGCTTCTTTGGCTTCCTTCGCTCGCCTGAAGCATGACCCAGTCTCCCTTCCAACTCCCAGGGCTTCTTGGCTTCCTTCGCTCGCCTGAAGCATGACCCAGTCTCCCTTTCCAACTCCCAGGGGCTTCTTTGGCTTCCTTCGCTCGCCTGAAGCATGACCCAGTCTCCCTTCCAACTCCCAGGCTTCTTTGGCTTCCTTCGCTCGCCTGAAGCATGACCCAGTCTCCCTTTCCAACTCCCAGGCTTCTTTGGCTTCCTTCGCTCGCCTGAAGCATGACCCAGTCTCCCTTTCCAACTCCCAGGCTTCTTTGGCTTCCTTCGCTCGCCTGAAGCATGACCCAGTCTCCCTTTCCAACTCCCAGAGGCTTCTTTGGCTTCCTTCGCTCGCCTGAAGCATGACCCAGTCTCCCTTTCCAACTCCCAGGCTTCTTTGGCTTCCTTCGCTCGCCTGAAGCATGACCCAGTCTCCTTTCCAACTCCCAGGGGCTTCTTTGGCTTCCTTCGCTCGCCTGAAGCATGACCCAGTCTCCCTTTCCAACTCCCAGGCTTCTTTGGCTTCCTTCGCTCGCCTGAAGCATGACCCAGTCTCCCTTTCCAACTCCCAGGCTTCTTTGGCTTCCTTCGCTCGCCTGAAGCATGACCCAGTCTCCCTTTCCAACTCCCAGGGCTTCTTGGCTTCCTTCGCTCGCCTGAAGCATGACCCAGTCTCCCTTTCCAACTCCCAGGCTTCTTTGGCTTCCTTCGCTCGCCTGAAGCATGACCCAGTCTCCCCTCCAACTCCCAGAGGCTTCTTTGGCTTCCTTCGCTCGCCTGAAGCATGACCAGTCTCTTCCAACTCCCAGGCTTCTTTGCTTCCTTCCTCGCCTGAAGCATGACCCAGTCTCCCTTTCCAACTCCCAGAGCTTCTTTGGCTTCCTTCGCTCGCCTGAAGCATGACCCAGTCTCCCTTTCCAACTCCCAGAGGCTTCTTTGGCTTCCTTCGCTCGCCTGAAGCATGACCCAGTCTCCCCTTCCAACTCCCAGAGGCTTCTTTGGCTTCCTTCGCTCGCCTGAAGCATGAACCCAGTCTCCCTTTCCACTCCCAGGGCTTCTTTGGCTTCCTTCGCTCCCTGAAGCATGACCAGTCTCCCTTCTCCAACTCCAGGGGCTTCTTTGGCTTCCCGTCGCTCGCCTGAAGCATGACCCAGACACAACAACTTCCAAGTCTCCAGTATCTGTCTCTACTAGAGCGA
>NW_020872726.1:20000-27500 GCF_003789085.1 Penaeus vannamei | reverse complement strand
CATTATTATCATTGTTATTATTATTGATAATACTATTATTATTTCTATTACTTTCTTACTACAATTATTAATAGTAATAACTTTGATAAGAACAGTGTCATTGTTAATGTCTATTTCTATCGTTATCATTACCATGAATACTGTTATTACTGTTATCATTATTATCATTATTGTTCTTATTATTATTGTTATTATCATCATCATCAACATCGTTATCATCATCATTATTGTTATTGTTATTAGTATAATTATTGCTATTATCATTATTATAATAAAGATCAATATCGTTACTGATAGTATTATTGCTGTCATTTTCACAATTGTTATTATCATTATTATTGTTTTTTTATCATCATCCTTATTTTTCAATTATTATTGATATCATAATCACTATCATCATTATTAATGTTGGTATTATTATTTTTGTTATAATTATTATTATCATTACTATTATTGTTGTTATTATTTCTCTTATAGCTATTATTCATATTGATATTATCTTTTATTGTTATTATTTTTTATATATTCATTATTAATAATATTATAATAATAATACTATTATTATTACCATTGTTATTATTACTATCGTTATTATAATTATTACTTTTATTACTATTGTTATCATCAGTCTTACTGTCATTTCAATCATTCATTTCATTTTTTATGATTATCATCATTGTTGTTATCATCATCATCATTATTATTAGCATCATCATCATATTTGCTATGGTTATTTTTTGTTATTATCATTACTTTATTATTATCATAAACATCATTACTATCAATATTAGCGTTATTCTTACTAGTATTATCATGATTATTATCCTTATCATCATTATTGTTGTTAATATTACTATTATCATTATTACTGACAATATTATCATTATTATGATTATTGTTATTGTTATTATCATTATCATTATCATTATCATAATCATCATTACTATCAATATTAACATTATTCTTAATATTATTATCATTATTATTATAATTATCATCATTATTGTTGTTAACATTATTATTATCATTATTATTGTTATTATTATTATTATTATTATTATTATTATTATTATTATTATTATTATTATCATTAATTTATATTATTATCATTATTATTATTATCATTAGTATTATTATCCTTGTTATTATTATTATTATTATTATTATTATTATTATTATTATTATTATTATTATTATTATTATTATTATCCTCATTATTAACATTATCCTTTTTAGCATTATATTATAACTGTTGTTATTGATTATTATTGTTATTATCAATGATGTTATCATTATTATTATTATTGCCTTTACCATTAGTATTGTTATCATTATCATTATCATTGTTATGTTTATTATTATTATTTCTAACATTACTATCATTATTATTGTCATATTTGACATTGTTATCATTATTACTGTCATAATTAACATTGTTATCATTACTATTGTCATATTTGACATTGTTATATATAATTATTATCATCATCATCATCATCATTATCATTATTGTTATTTTATTATCATCATTATTATCATTATCTTTTTTCACTATTCACATTACTATTATCATTGCTATTAGTATTATTATTTTTTCATTATTGGTATTATTATCATTATTTTTATTATTGTTATCATTATAATCATCATTAATATTAATATCACCATTATTTTCATCATCACTATCAATATTTTTACTATTATTATTATAATTATAGTTATTACTATAATTATTACCATCACTATCATCATCATGGTTTTTGTCCTTACTATAAGTAATTTGTTATCATTATCATAACTGTTATCGTTTCTATTATTATTATACTTATTTTTTTTTATCTTATTGATAACATGACAACTTTATCATCATTATTGAGATTATCATTTTTACTGTTTTTATAATAATTATAATAATGATTTTTATGATCATCATGATAATTAATTTTACTATGTCTATTATAGTTATTATTACTATAATTAATATTTGTATTATTTTCATTATTAGCATTACCTTTATAATTGTCATCATTATTATCATTGTCATTATTACTAATAACAATATAATCATGTTTACTGTAATTGTTTTTATCAGTCTTACTATCATTTTGATTATTATTCTTATTTTTATGATTATTATCAGTGCTATTATTATCATCATCAAAATTATCATCATTGTCACCATATTTCCATATTAGTATTATTTTTATTTTCATTTTTGTTATTATTGATACTATTATTTCCATTATTATTGTTATTATTATTATAATTCTTATTCTCATTGCTATAATCATCATTGTTATTATCATTATTATCATTACCATTATGATTATCATTATTATCATTACCATTATGATTATCATTATTATTATCATATTATCATATTATTATCATATTATCATATTATTATTATTATTATTGCCATTATTACTATCATTATCATTACATTGAATATTATCGTTATCATTATTCTTGTTATTATAATTACTAATGAAATTATCTTTCTTATTATTATCACTATTATAATTCTATATATGTTATCATTATCATTATTATTGTTAGCATTAATAGCATGATTATTATTCTAAATATTATCATTACTCACATTACCAATATTATCATAATTATTTTTATATTTTTTGTTATCATTATTTTCATTTTTATCATCAATATCATCATTATCATTATCATTAATACTATTATCATTATCATAATTTTTCTCATTATTATCACCATCATCATTATCCTTTTCACTATCTTAATTTTCCACCACTATTATCATCATTATTATTATAATTCTTATTATTACTTTTGTTGTTCTTATTATCATAAGATTACTACTGATAATGGTATCAGTAGCAATGGTATTAACCTTATTTTTATCACTAATATCATTATTATATTCATTGTTATCGTTATCGTTACTAGTATCATCATTGATGTTTTGTTGTCATTATTAACCTTATTTTTTTATTACTATTCTTATTATTTTCATAATTTGCAATATTATTGTCTCTACCATCATTACTCTTAGAAGTGGCTTAGCTCAGTGGTAGGGCGCTGGCTTTGCAGTCGCATGGTCCTGAGTTCGCGCCCGGCTGCCCCTCTCATGTCGACTCAGCCACTGGTAGCTCTCATGTCGACTCAGCTGTGAATGAGCACCGGTATGCTGACATGTCGACTCAGCTGTGAATGAGCACTGCGAATGTCGACTCAGCTGTGAATGAGCACTGGTATGCTGACCCCTCTCATGTCGACTCAGCTGTGAATGAGCACTGGTATGCTGACCCCTCTCATGTCGACTCAGCTGTGAATGAGCACTGGTATGCTGACCCCTCTCATGTCGACTGTGAATGAGCACTGTATGCTGACATGTCGACTCAGCTGTGAATGAGCACTGGTAATGTCGACTCAGCTGGAATACTGGTATGCTGACCCCTCTCATGTCGACTCAGCTGTAGATGAGTACTGGTATGCTGACCCCTCTCATGTCGACCCAGCTGTAGATGAGTACTGGTATGCTGAGCCCTCTCATGTCGACTCAGCTGTAGATGAGTACTGGTATGCTGACGTGAGCATGCTGGGGTCGAAGTCGGGGTGGATAGGAACAGGCTATCCTACCGCATCATCCCGCGGCTTCTCTACGTGCATGTCACCTCCGTCCTCATGGATAAGGGACCAGCTTCGACTTTGCCTTTGATCATTACTCTTATCTTACATAATAACAAAAATATCAATTACAATGATAATCACAGTGATGATAATGATGAGAACAATAATAATCACGATAATAATAGAAATAACAATGATAAAAGTAAAAAGAATAATAATAATGATAGTAATAAAAATGGATTAAAATAATGACGTTAATGATTATAATAATAACAGAGAATATAATGATGATATACATACGATACTTGTAAAGATAAAAATAATAACGCAAATGATAAAAATTATATGATAATTGTTGTAGAATTAATATTCATAATAATAACAACAATAGATACATAAATAATGGCGACTGATATTAATAACAGTAGTTTTATCAACATACATCATAACAATAGTAATGACAATTTTGATATTTCTAATTATGATTATGATAATTATAATGATAATGATGATGAAATAATGATAATAAAAGTCATTATAACAATAAATAATAACAATCATAATGATAATGGTTATAATGTTAACAAGAAAAATGGTAATGACTGATGATGATAATGATAATAATAATGATAGTAATAGTAATGATAGTAATAATAATGATAATGATAATAGATAATAATAATGATAGTAATAATGATAATGATAATAATAATAATGACAATTATAAGAAATCAGACAATACTATTAGTAATAATGATAATGATAACAGTATAAGTGATAACAATGAGGATAATGAAATTAATTAAATCATAAACACCATAAGAAGAAAACAATAATAATGATGAAGTTATAATACCAATAAATATTGGTATTATAATTATTGGATTAATAATATAAATGCTAATAATAATGATGATGATGACAATTATTATTATTAATATCATTATCATAACTACTTACTATTGGTATTATTATCATTATTATTACTACTATCATTTTTATTATTATCATTATGATTGTGATGATAACAGTAGTAGTAGTAGTAGTAGTTACAGTAGTAATAGTAGTAGTAATAGTAATGATCATGATAATGATAACATTGATAATGATAACGATGATAGCAATAATGATAATGATAATGGTAATATTGATAATAGTAATATTAATGATAATAATAACGATGATAATGATAATAACAATAACTAGTAAAATTATAATACTAACAACGACGAAAACAACGACAATGATAAAAATAGTAGTGATACCAGTAATAATGAGAGTAGTAATAGCAATAACAAGTGACTAAGATAGAATTAAAAACTATAACATAGCAATAGAAATAGTTGCTTTGATTGTAATGATAAACACTTTTATTGTTATTTTTATGATTGTTTCATGACTATCATTATTATTACTCTAATAATGATAATGATGATAATAATAATGGTAAAAATAATAACGATTATAACAAAACTACTGCTACTTCTACTTCTACTACTACTAGTAATAATAATTATGAAAACGATAATAATGATAAGAGTAAGAATGATGATAGCAATAATAAAAATGATAATGATAATAGTATTAGTAATAATAGTAATAAAATGATAATAATAAAAACAACAATAATAGTAGTAGCAGTAGTAGTAATGATAATAATGATGATAATAATGATAATGATAAAGAAGATGATGTTGATGAAAATAGAAATGATAATAGTAATAGTAATTATCATTATTATCATAATAATAGTGATAATGATAATGATAATATTAATCGTAATGATGACGATAACTGTGATGGTGATAAAAGTAACAATGATAATGATAATAGTAGTAAAAGAAAAAAAAACAGTGATTACGATAACAATTATTTTAAAAGTAATAGCAATGATAATGATGACAATAATAAAGATAATAATGATACTACCAATAATGATGGTGATGATGAAGATAATAATAATAATAATGATGATAATAATAACAATAATAATAATAATAATAATAATAATTAATATAATAATAATAATAATAATAATATTAATAATGATAATAATAATAATAATGATAATAATAAATAATAACAATAATAATAATAGTAATAATAATAATAATGGTAATGATAATAACAATAATAACAACATTAATGATAATGATAATAGTAATAGTAATAACAATAATAATAAGAAAATGATAATAATAGTTGTTACAATAACGATAACTTTAGAAATAATGATAGCAATGATGATAATGATAAAAAGGAGAGGAAGAAAGAAAATAGGATAGTAACAATGATAATAGAAATCGCAATAAAGTAACAATAATAGCGATATAATGGCAGTGATTATATCACTACTAAAGATAATAATAGGAACATCAGCGATAAGAACAAGAACAATATCTACATAATGATGATAGATAGTAATGATTTTAATAACAATAATGCTAATAATGATAATGATAATAATAGTAATGATCACAATAATAATAATAATAATAATAATAATAATAATAATAATAATAATAATAATAATAATAATAATAATAATAATAATAATAATATTAATAATAATGATAATAATAATAATGATAACAAAATTGATAATGATACCATCAATGAAAATAAACAACAACAAGAACAACGTCTACACAATAATGATGATAATGATGTTAATGATAATGCTTGTAATAATACCAATGGCGAGTATGAAAACAATGGCGAGGGTAATGATAATGATATCAATAATAATGATAATGATATCTATGGCATTAATAGTAATAACAATATAATGATGAAAATGAAGATATAATTAATAGTAATGCCAATGATAATGATAATATTAGTAATAATGATGATGATGATAATAATGAGGACGATAATGATAAATAGTAATAATAATATAATGATGAAAATGAAGATATAATTAATAGTAATGCCAATGATAATGATAATATTAGTAATAATGATGATGATGATAATAATGAGGACGATAATGATAAATAGTAATGATAATAATAATAATGATAATAATGATAATGATGATAATAATGAGGACGATAATGATAAATAGTAATGATAATAATAATAATGATAATAATGTTAATGATAAAATAATAATAATTGATAATGATGATAATAATAATGATAATTATGATATAATAATGATAATGATAATAATGATAATAATGACAATGATGATAATAATAATGATAAATGATAATATAATGATATAATGATAATAATGACAATATGATAATAAATGATGATAATAATAATGATAATGATAATATAATCATGATGACATAATAATAATAAATAATAATAATAATAATATAATAATAATAATAATAATAATAATAATAATAATAATAATAATAATAATGATAATGATAATAATAATAATAATAATAATAATAATAATAATAATAATAATAATGATAATAACATTAATAATGTTTACTTACCTCCCCGGCTGCTCCCCCCCCCCGCCCCCCCGCCCCCCAGCAGCGCCTTCCCCCCACTCGCCCCAGCCGCTCGTCCAGCCCGAGAGCCGACGGATTCTCCCAGCCGGTGACAGCGCCGTAATCACCCTGACGATGACCGAAATCCGACGTGACGTTTGTCGGCGAAATGACACCTCCGGGGCCGCCTCGCCAATTACGCGCGCCCACCTGCCCGAGTCCGCGCTACACTGCCGGTAATGGGTACTCCCCCCCCTCTCCCTTCTCTTCCCTTCCCTTTTCTCCATTTCCTCCTCCCTTTGCCTTCTCTTTCCTTCGCTTTTCTACCTTTCATCTTCCCTCTCCCTTCTCTTTCCTTCACTTTTCCCTCTTTCCTCCTCCCTTTACCTTCTCTTTCCATCACTTTTTCCCAATTCCTCTTCCCTTCCCT
>NW_020872725.1:492587-498804 GCF_003789085.1 Penaeus vannamei | reverse complement strand
GATGAGGAGAGGGAGAAGAGAGAGAGAGAGAGAGCGAGAGAGAGAGAGAGAAGAGAGAGAGATGGAGAGGAGAGAGAGAGGGGGGGGGGGTGAGATGGAGAAGAGGAGGAGAGAGGGAAAAAAGAGGGAGGGGGAGAAGAGAGAAGAGAAGAGGAGAGTGAGAGAAGGACGAGAGAGAGAGAGAGAGAGTGAGAGAGAGAGAGAGAGATGAGGAGAGAGAGAGACAGGAGAGAGAGAGAGGAGGAGAGAGAGGAGAGAAGGAAAGAAGATGGACTTTGGTTTTGACTTTTTCTTTTTTTTTCTTCTTCCTCTGTCTGTATTTCTGTCTGTCTGCCTGTCTCTATCTGTGTGGCTCTCTCTTTCTCTGTCTGTCTATCGGTCTCATTCGCATGCTCTGTCTTTGTCTGTCTGTCTGTCTCTCTCCCTCTATCTATCTATCTCTCTTTGGGATAGAGGAAAGACTTATATGAACAGGGGAAACAAAAGGAACTGTTAATAAACAAGAATATATTGAATAAATATGAATGAAAGGTTTGGTGAAGAGGGGGGGGCATGGGAGAGGGGAGAGGGGGAGGAGGGATATAATGAATGAGATGGAGACACCATGAAAGTCCCATTGTTAAAAGAGGTAAAAAAAAATTGTTTAATTGATATATACAAGTTCATTCATAAGACGAAATACAAAACAAGAATCTTATCTTATCTTTCAAGAAATAATACAATCTAGAACAGTCTGCATGACTGAGGCTGCAGGCTGGAAAGTGTGCATGAACCCCCTTAAGCGGTGTTCCATTTCCCTGAACACTTTCTCCAGTCTGGCGAGCAACAGGTTGTGCCCCCCCCCTCCCCCCCTTCCCTCCCTCCCTCCCTCCCTCTCCTCCTCCTCCTTCTGTCTGGGCTCAGGTAGAGGCAGGAATTAGGGCCGCCATCTGGGACGAAGGAAACTGCAGCTAAATTTAGTTCAAATGTGTGTCTGACTGAGCGAGTGGGAACATACGGGTATATATATATATATATATATATATATATATATTATATATATATATATATATATATATATATATATATATATATATATATTATATATATATATATATATATATATATATATATATATATATATATATATATATATATATATATATATATATATATATATATATATATATATATATATATATATATATATATATATATATATATATATATATATATATATATATATATATATATATATATATATATATATATTATATATATATTATATATATATATATATATATATATGTATATATGTATATATGTATATATATATATATATGTATATATATATATATATATATATATATATATATATATATATATATATATATATATATATATATATATATATATATATATATATATATATATATTACACACAACACACACACAAATTCTCTCAGCTTAAGAAGTTTCTCCGGTGATTCCAGCCCTTGATTTCCTACTGCTAAAGCACTCCAACTATTTGCATAAGACTGCCGAACGCGACGACGCAACCTGCTTGATCTTACGCGCTGTTCCGAGTTGTCGTCCGTTCGCTTCGAGAGCTTCTGGGGATCGGTTCTCGCCGGCCGGAGTAAATATTGGAGGTTCAGTGTGTACAACTTTGCTCATGGCTATATATATGAGATGTGCTGGGGTCTTATGAGATGTTACTGTGTCGATTTTATATGGTGTGTGTATATTTCGCGTGGCTATCGTTCATAAACACACACACACAGACAATGTGACATACTTACATTGGCGAACATATATTCTTTGTCTGTCTATCTATCTGTCACAGATATACTAATGTATAAGTATTAATATATATATATATAATATATATATATAATATAATATATATATGTACTATATATATATAACTCACATATATATTATATATTATATATATATATATATTATATATATAATTACGTAACACACACACATTACACACTACACACACAGTACACACACATATACATATATATATAGTATATATATATATTATATATATATATATATATATATAGTATTATTATATATATATATACATACACACACACACCACACACGCCACACACAAAAACACACACAAAAACACACGCACACACACACACACACACACATACATGCACACACACACATACGCACACACACACACACACATATATATACATATATATGAGTGTGTGTTTGCACATAAATAGATACATAGATAGATGAACAGACAGATAGAGTAGGTGACAGACAAGATAGATAGATGATAGATATCTGACTCAAAAAATAAGTATCCACCTCTTTTCCCAAATAAATGAAAGTGACGGCGAGAGAGGTGTCAGAACGCTTGTGGTGTCGCCTCAGGAATGTGCAGCGCCGACACTTGCCTGTTCTCAACACCCCAGTGCCATTCCACAGCGTATTAAAGGCTATGAACAGATTACAGATGAAATATGAAGAGAAGACAAGGGAGGGATAGGGAGGGAGGGAAGAGGGAGGGAGAGGGGAGGGAGAGGGAGGGAGAGGGAGGAGAGGGAGGGAGAGGAAGGGAGAGGAGAGGGAGAGGAGGGAGGGAGAGGAGAGAGGGGGGAGGAGGGAGAGAGAGAGAGAGAGAGAGAGAGAGAGAGAGAGAGAGAAACAGACAGACAGGGAGAGAGAGAAAAAAGAGAGAGAGAAAACAGAAACAGAAAAAGAGAACAGAAACAGACAACAGAGAGAGAGAAAAAAAAAAAAAAATAGAGAGAGAGAGAGACAAACAGACACAGACAGAGAGAGAGAGAGAGAGGTGTGGGGGGGGAGTGAGTGCCAAAGTAGTTTTACCTGAGTGCCAAAATCTGGAGGTGTCCGGGATTGAACCCGGGACTTCTCACATGCGAAGCGAGCACTCTACCTCTGAGTTACACCCCCTCGTGATACTGTGATGTGAAAGCGAAGTGACTGTTGTTTCAGGCGTGCCATGAATAAATTGATGATGTTGTGTTTACCTATATGTATCAGTCTCTGTCTGTCTCTTTCTGTCTGCCTGTTTGTCTGTCTGTCTTTTTGTCTCTCTCTCTTACTCTCTCCTCTCTGTCAATCTCTTTCTCTCTCTCTCTCTCTCTCTCTTCTCTCTCTCTCTCCTCTCTCTCTCTCTCCTCTCTCTCTCTCTCTCTCTCTCTCTCTCTCTCTCTCTCTCTCTCTCTCTCTCTCTCTCTCTGTCAATCTTTCTCTCTCTCTCTCTTTCTCTGTCTCTCTCTCTCTCTTTCCCGTGTGTGTGTTTATGTGTCCTTATCTCTTTGCTGCCGCGCGCGTGCGAGTGTGTGCTCATGATTGAGTGTGTCTATGTGTGTGTAACAAAAACGTATATATAGCGTGAGTGCACGAGCAGACATCCGGTTTAGCTTTGTCAAAAAAAGAGAAAAAAAAGATCGTGACTTTTATTCATTAGACAACAGAGCGTCCAAGCAAGAAATTGCACATTGTCAGAGTACATGTGCACCGGGAGTTGGTGAAGGAAAAGTTGAAGGCTCTCGTGTAAACAGTTTACTTGTTTTCTTGTTTACTGTTTATGCTTATCTTTTATCTTTTAAAACGGGTAGGTAGATATTTAGCGATGATAGATAGATTGATAGAAAATTTGATACATCGGTATTGTGAAGATATTTATTTGTCATTCAATTCTATCTATCTATCTATTCTGTATCTATCTATCTATCTATCTATAATATCCTATATCTATATCTATCTATCTCTATCTATCTATATATCTATCTATCTATCTATCTATCTATCTATCTATCTATCTATCTATCTATATATATGTGTGTGTATGGGTGAATAGATAAATATGTATTATATATATATATATATATATATATATATATATATATATATATATACTATATATATATATATATATATATATATATATATATATAATATATATATGTATATATATATTATATATATATATATATATATATATATATATATATATATATATATATATATATATATATATATATATATATTTATATATACACTCAGATATAGATACAGTTATATTTACGTAGATAGAGAGATAAACAGATACAAATAGATAGATATACAAACAGATAAAGACACACCTGTGTATACAGACACACACGCACACACATCCTCAAAATCTCTGTCAGTTCACACAAGCCCAAAAAGACCTCATTTCCTCTCACAAACGGCCTTAAACACAACACCAAGCACAGCACACGCGTATCTGCCCCCAACCCCCCCACCCCACTCCCTTCCATAGCCCCACACCACCCAACCCCCTCATCTCCTCCCTTCCCCTCCCCCCCTCCCCCCCCCCCCAGTCCCTTCCATAGACAGACGACCACCCAACCCCCCTCACCTCCCTGTACCTCCTCCCCTCCCCCCCCCCCCCCTCCCTCCTAGACCCGACCACCCAACCCCCTCCCGCTGGTCCCCCCCCTCCCCCTTCCCCCGCCCCTTCCTCCCCTTCCCCCTCCCTTCCTCCCCCCCCCCTTCCTCCTAACACTCCACCACGCCCTCACACGCGAACATGACCGTAGCGAGGGCGGTCCTGGCGGCGCCACTCACAAAGCAGGCATTTCCTGTGTGTTAAGCTTTTTTTTTTTTTTTTTTTTTTTTTTTTTTTTTTTTTTGAGGGGTGGGGGGAGAAGGGGATGAAGAGTGGGGGGGTTCTTGTGTCTGTCTGGAAAAGAGAAAGAAAAGGAGAATTTCGTAAAGAAAGGCCGATGACAAAGCATTTTTTTCGTTTCTATTTTATACAAATATATAATTTTAGTCGTTTTCATTTTCTATCAATTCACGTTTTATTTCACTTCTTTTCCTTTTTTTTTTTTACAGATTTTGTAAGTAAGAGTTACATGACTCCTCCTGATAATTTATGAAAACACAGAACAAAAATTTTCTACTGTTTTTACGTTTATTTCAATCTCCTGATAAACACAGCCACATGTGTACAAATACATCTACACACACACACACACGCACACGCACATGCACAAGAAGCAGTTACATGATTACGCCATAGAGTTCTTCACTTACATAAAATATAATAAAAAATATGAAAGATAAATTTTGTACAAACGAATATGTTGCTTCGTGTGATTTTTTTTTCTTATTTACATATCCACCTATTAATTTTTAATCTGTTTTTAGTCAGGGTAATTAGTCTTTAAGGATATTTGAGGAGAAAGAAATCGATAAGGAGAGGGAAAAGATGATGGTTTGATTGATGCATAGGTAGATAATCAAATAGAGAGAGAGAGAGATGAGGATAGATAGATAGAATGATCGATCAATAGGTATAAGGGTAGGCAAATAAAAGAGAGTGAGAGAGAGAACGAGATAGATAGATAGATAAAGAGAGAGAGAGAGAGAGAGAGAGAGAGAGAGAGAGAGAGAGAGAAGAGAGATGAGAGAGGAAGAAGAGAGAGAGAGAGAGAGAGAGAGAAGAGAAGAGAGAGAGAAGAGAGAGAGAGAGAGAGAGAGAGAGATGAGAAGAGAGACTATTTAACAAAATATGCAGATAGAGAAAAGCAAGAAAAGGCAGATAGACAGACTGATAGATAGATAGATAAAAAAAAAAAAAAACATGAATACACAAATGAGTAAACTGATACCTGTTTCGAATAAAGTAAATAAAATACATTAGTCAACTTTTACCAACTCTGCAAAAATAAACTTTGATGATATGACTTATACATAATGGAAGGGAACTTCAACAAGCGAAAGGTATTTCTGAATTTTAAAGTAATGTTAGATTTGTAGCATTAGAAAAAAAAGAATCAAGATCGATTGGGTTTTAAGACAGACGAACAGAGACAGACAGATAAACCTACAGACAGACAGACAGACTGACGGACGAACGGATAAACAGATAAACAGACAGACAGACAGGCAACACACACACACACACACACAACACATACAGACGGGCAGACAGACAGACAGACGGACGAACGGATAAACAGATAAACAGACAACACAGACACAGACACACACACAGACACACACACACACACACACACACACACAGACGAACAGACAGACAGACGGACGGACGAACGACCAAACAGACATACACACACACATAAACACACACATGCACAAACAGACAAAGACTGGCGGACGGACAGACAAAAAGACAGATAGACAGACAGAAAGACAGACAGGCGGATAGACATAGACA
>NW_020872725.1:475087-485087 GCF_003789085.1 Penaeus vannamei | reverse complement strand
ATAGTATATATATATATATATATAATATATAATCATAATATATTATATATATATGATATATATATATATAATATATATATATGTATATATTACAAAATTGACCTAAATGCAATTAAATAGAGGTAATGACAACCGGATAGTATTTCCCAGTAGATTCATGGAAATAATGGGGAAATTTCATGGTAATTTCAGAAAATTGTTGCCTGTGAATAATATGGTAATAATTTGTTTCGTTGAACGATCATACCCATATGAGAAATATTCTCTTTAGAGTCAGAATGAAAGATAACAGATATAATAGGTAAAAAAGTAGTTCTTTCAAATATGACAAAGGGAACCAATAACAATACTTGAGCAGCTTTATTATAATAACTGAATATATGGTTTAAAAACATTATATAATATTAATATAAACCATTATATTATAAGATATTTAAAACATTGTATAACATTATATGAATATTAATGGTAATTAATTGATAACAAGATATAATAGGTAAAAGTTGTTTTTACAGTTATGACAAAGGGAACCAAATAACGACTACCCTTGTAGCACTTCGATAAACTGAATATAAATGATGAGTCTTCTTGAAATGATTAAACAAGGATACCATGAAGTAACACAATAATGTAGTATGAATAACATAATAATGATGTCAATAAATAATGATAGGAGAAATAATGGAGGAATGACAATTATAGCCAAAACCTCCATATTCTATATTATTATAACGTAAATAGCAATGAAAAGATTTAATATCATAATCGCGCGGGAGAATGAATGATAATCGTGTAATGGTTTGATATAATTATTCTTAGAGCGCTATATAAGATGATCCCGTCATTGTTCTATATGATAATATAACAATTGGATTTGATTGATAAATCTAAAAAAAGATTAAGCACAATGGATAGCCCCAGTAATAATAAAATAGTCTGTATAGTAATAACATATAGTACATGGATAATAGTATAGTATGATGATATTTGATGTTTAGATAAGTAACTGCTGATAATAGTACTCTATGATATAATAACAATGATAGATGATAATTGATGATTATAGTGATGATGACAATGATATAATGATGATTATAGTGTGATTATTAATGATATAATGATGACGATAATAATAATGATAATGATAAAGATAATAATGATAATGTAGTTGATAAAAATGGACCAAATGATGATAATGATGATAAAAATGATAATAAATCGATCTCACTAGCCGTATAATACATCCGCAACGCCCGGACTTGTAGTCGGCGACTCTCTCCAACTGGATCCGCGCTCACACTAAACCTGGACAGCCAACACGCCCCGCACACTTCGCACACCTCGCTGCCGATATGACCTTGCAATCTACGCCCATCCTCCCACACCCTCTGCACCGCCGACTTTATACAATACGAATGCTGCATCTTCTCGCCTATCCCCACTATCCTGACCTGCAATATCCAAAATTAATTCGAAGTGAAATATAAGGCCAATGGATAACAATGATTGAAAGTATGCTAGTGAATCAATGAGATATGTATAATAGTAAGGAATGAGTATATAATGCTAACATATAAGTGTAGTGATAATATCTGGATAAAAAAATAGCCAGATATCAGACAGGGGTAATATAACATGAAAGCCAAGAGTGATCCTAAGCTTACAGAATGAAGCAATGATAATGAATAGAACAACGAATGAAATTGATAATCAGATAATGGGTGATAAGATTACAATGAGACTAGTAATACAGATACTCGCACTCGTTACCGCGTCCGCAAGCTAGAACACCACCGTAGACTCAATAAATAAAAATATTCTGCGCATCGCATTTGCGATTTGGAAAAAAAAAAGAATCTATGTCGGAAATCTAGGAATAAAGCCTAAATTTCACTCGGAACATAACGGCATACAATCAGGACCGAATGACAATAATAGACTTAATATCTTAATCTATATCCATAAATAGTTGAAATAAATAATTATAAATTAACATGATGTAAAAAGAAAGTGAGAATCAAATAATAAAATAAAAAATCGCTATAAAAGTAACAAGTAATAAATTATTAAAATAAATAATGACACAATTATTTTTACTGTTGTACTCTACTAGTGTTTCGTTAAGTTGTCATTTGTGCTAATCTTGCTGCCTAGGTAAAAAACTTATGAAATTAATAGAGATATTGCGTAAGGATACTGTTAACAGAATAAGCGCTAAGATAGATGAATAATAATAATCATAATATCAAAGTTTAACACGCAATGGAGAAAGTAGAAGTAGAAAAGTAGAAATGAAGATGAGAAAGAGAAGATGTACGAGGAGAGAAATAGAAGGAGAGTAAGAGAGAGAGTAGAGATGAGAAGAAGAGTGAATGAGCGAGAGAGCTGAGAGTAGAGAGAGGAAGCGAGAGAAGTTGTAGATATGAGAATGAGGCAAGAAGATTGAGAGAGAGGAGCTGGATATTTGAGGAGAGAAGTGGAGATGAGAGAGATAACAAAACAAAAGGGATAAGATGAAGAGAGAAACAGAGAGAGAATGAAAGGAATAAAGTAGAAGAGCAGAGTATTTGAGACGAGACGAGAGAGAGAAGAGAGAGAGGATAGAGGTAGCACGTGATCGTGAGCTGCAGAAAGTATGGGAGAAGTGCCAGTGAGTGAGTGACAGAGAGGGATTGACGACGAGAGAGATGAGGATCGCAGAAGATATTGTTGTGAAAGGAGACGAGAGTATGATGTTAAAAATGTTATTAATGGAAACTGACAGCACATAATAAAGGACATTAGGAATTGATCATTGTATGGGAGGCCTCCGCCATATTTTTTTCTTTTTCTCCTTTTCTTATTCCTTCTATCCTTTCTTCCCCTCTCCCATCGACACAATTCTTGTACCGGCATTTCTCGTGATAGATTCTGAGCACGACGAATTGAGCCCGATGACGATTAGAGATTACATGAGAGAGACATTCGGGCTCTTGAAGATCGATCGAAATAGACGTGCTACCTTGAGAGACTGACTCTGATAGACTCTGTATTGAGAGACTGCTCTCCCGACTCTCTCGAGACTTTCGACCTGATCATCTCTCGCGTAATTCCTCTCTTAACTTTTTGCCTTCGTCTTCCTATCCTTCATTCTCTGCATTCCATCTGCATTCGACTAAACCGCACCCCTCTCTCCGTTCTCGTCTCCTTCGCATGTCATTCCTCGCAGTCATCTTCCCTTTCATTCTCTATCGCTCACCTTAACCCGCTATTCGCTACTTCTATCCCCATCGTCATTCACCTCGCTAATAAGATCACGCTAGAGACCTCTCCGCAGACTTCTTCGATCTCGATGTCATCCTCCCTCTGCATCTCCCTCCTTACCCTAACCCGCTCACACTCTTCGCACCCTCGACTTCCTACCGAACCTCTGCCACTTATCTCGACGACCCTTCCCGACCCCCTCCTCCCTCACTCCCCCCACCCTCCCTCCCTCCGCCCTCTACCTCCCCCTTCCTATCCGAGAGAGAGAGAGGAAGAGAAGAGAGAAAGAGAGAGACAGAATGGAAGAGAGAGGAAGAGAGACGAGATTTGAGAGACAGAGGAGAGGCGAGAGAGAGGACAGGGGAGGAGAGAGCATGAGCCGAGAAGAGAAAGATGAGAGAGGAGTGAGCGGATTAGAGTATAATACTTACGAATAGAATAACATAAAAAGGTAAACCAAGTCAAATGAATAGAATAAAAAAACGAAACATAAAAGAACACAATAGCATAAGCGAAACAAACACACAAACACAACAAAAACAAAACAAAAAACGAAAGAAAAATAAGTAAAACAAACAACAAAGGAATCCTAGGAAATACCATAAGATTTTCAGCGAATCTCTTAAACCAAGGAGAGGTCTTATTTTTTTTCCTTCGAGGGGGTTTAGCGATGTCTGAGAGATAAGAAAAGATAAGAAAAAGGGGGAAGAAGCGAGGAGAGGAAAGAATGCCATCTATTGCTGTCTTTGTCATTTCTGATTTTCATCTTTTTGAACATTTCTTTTCTGGTTTTCAAAATGGATGTTTTTTTTTTTTTTTGTATGCGTTTATTTGTTGGGTTGTTTTGGGCTTTTCTTTTATTTTTCTCTATTTGTTTTTACTTCCTCTATTCTTTCTTAACTTTATTTTACTCTTTTTATTTTCTCTCTTCAAACTAAGAAACCGAGACTAAATTGTCAGGAGTGGGATTCGAACCTCTGCTCTCAGCTGGTATACTTTTAAGGCGTGGCAAAAGGGATTAAAACGACGCGGAAGATAAAAATTGGTCAAGAGTGGGATTCGAACCTCTGCTCTCGGCACTCAGCATCCGAAGCGCGGCGGAAGAGATTCAAACCTAAAAAAGGGATTAATTGTCAGGAGTGGGATTCGAACTCTGCTCCTCGGCACTCAGCATCGAAGCGCGCGGAAGAGATTCAAACCTAAAAAAGAAGGGGATTAATTGTCAGGAGTGGCGATTCGAACCTCTGCTCTCGGCACTCAGGCATCCGAGCCGCGGCGGAAGAGATTCAACCTAAAAAAGACGGGATTAATTGTCAGGAGTGGGATTCGAACCTCTGCTCTCGGCACTCAGCATCCGAAGCGCGGCGGAAGAGATTCAAACCTAAAAAAGACGGGATTAATTGTCAGGAGTGGGATTCGAACCTCTGCTCTCGGCACTCAGCATCCGAAGCGCGGCGGAAGAGATTTCAAACCTAAAAAAGACGGGACAAATTGTAGGAGTGGGATTCGAACCTCTGCTCTCGGCACTCAGCATCCCGAAGCGCGCGCGGAAAAAAAGACTTGACTAATTGTCAGGAGTGGGATTCGAACCCACGCCCGGAAGACCGGACTGCGACCTGAACGCAGCGCCTTGGACCGCTCGGCCATCCTGACTTAGTTTATGTGAATAACTAACAAAGTAATAAGCAAACTAACTAACTAACTAACTAACTAACTAACTAACTAACTAACTAACTAACTAACTAACTAACTAACTAACTAACTAACTAACTAACTAACTAACTAACCAACTAACTAATTGACTAACCAACTAACTAACTAACAAACAAACAAACAAACAAAAAACCAAACAAGCAAACTAACTAACTAACTAACTAACTAACTAACTAACTAACTTACGGAATTATTTCACTTAATTCTATTATGAACTGCATTTACTTTTACCTTTCTTTTCTTCTCCATTTGTAAAATTGGATACTAATTTACAAACAGAAAAAGTGTTTTCCTTTTGTGAACAGACCAGACAATATAATTTTCTCTATCTCACTATCTATCTTTTTGTCTTTCTGTGCATCAGTTTCTCTCTCTATATATATAGCTATCTATTTACCTATCAGTCTCGCTATCTATCTGCCTATCAATCTATATATCTACCAAGCTATCTGTCTGTCTATCCCTCTATCGATCTATATACACACATATTTATAGATTTAGGTATATATATACATAAATATCACATCTTTACATACATACATACATACATATATATATATATATATATATATATATATATATATATATATATATATATATATATATATATATATATATATATATATATATATCTACAAAATTGCCTAAATGCATTTAATAGAGGTAATGAAACCGGGTAGGTATTTCCCGTAGATTCATGGAAGTAATGGAAATTCACTGGTAATTTCAGAAAATTGTTGCCTGTGTTATGGTAATAATTTGTTTGTGAACGATCATAACCATTGATGATGGTCAGGAATGAAGATATAACAGATGTAATGGTAAAAATTGTTCTTTACAGTTATGATAAAGGGAACAATAACAATACTTGAAGCAGCTTTATGATAATAACTGAATATAATGGTAAACATATATAAATATAATATAAAACATTATATCATATGATATAAAACATTATATAACATTATATGAATATAATGGTAAAATATAATGATAACAGATATAATGGTAAAAAGTGTTCTTTACAGTTATGACAAAGGGAACAATAACACTACTTGTAGCAGCTTTATGATAATAACTGAATATGAAATGATGAGTTCTTGATAATGATAACATAAGGATAATGAAAGTAACATCAATGATGATAGTAATGGAAATAACATAATAATGATGTCAATAATAATGATAGGGATAATAATGAGAATGACAATTATAGCCATAATCATTATTATAATTATTATAACGATAATAGCAATGAAAATGATAATGATAATGGAAATGATGATAATGGTGATAATAATTATCCTTAGTATGATAATAATTATCATCATTGTTGCTATGATAATGATAACTATGTTGATGATAGTCAAAGAAAAATAATGGCAATGATAACAGTAATAATGAAAATAATAATAGTAATAACGATAGTAACAATGATAATAGTATTAGTAATGATGATATTGATGTTAATAGTAACTGCAAGAATAATGATTATAATGATAATAATAACAATGATAATGAATGAATGATTATAGTGATGATGATAATTATAATAATGATGACGATAATAATAATGATAATGATAAAGGTAATAATGATAATAATGATAAAGATAATGATAATTAAAAGTAAACAATAGTATCATATAACATCAGTAGTATTAAATAATAGTAATTATAATAATAATGATAATCAAAAGTAATAATAATGACAATAATGTTAAAAATAACGATAATGATGATAGTGATAGCAATAATGATAATAATAATAATAATGATAATGATAGTGATGATAATGGTAATGATAATAATCACAAAAACAATAATGGAAATTATAAAAATAACAATAATGATAATGATGATAAAAACAAGAACATTGATAATAATGATAATGATAATAATGATAATAAAGTTAATTAACAATAATAACACTGATAATGCTATTAATCATAATATAGTTATAGTAAGGATAGTGATAATAATGCTAATTATAATGATAGTGATAATACTGATAAAAATAATAGCTATGATAATAATAACATAAGAAATGATGGTACTGATAACAATGATAATAATAACAACAATAATAATGATGATAATGATAATAATGATAATGATAATATAGTAATAATAATAATAATAATATAATAATAAGTAATAAATAATATAGTAATGATAATAATAATAATAATAATAATAATAATAATAATAATATAAATAATAATAATAATAATAATTAATGATAATGATAATGATAATAATAATAATGATAATAATATAATAATGATAATATATAATATAAAATATTAGTAATATAAATGCAATAACATAATGATAATAATGATAGTAATAATAATGATAAAGATGGTGATATTGATAATGATAATAACAATAACAAAGTAATAAAGAAGATAATAATAGTAATAATAATTGAGATGTCAGTAACCGGTTACCAGTGTCGATATTTGTAAGGATAAAAATGTTATTGATGGAACTGACAGCAATAATAAAGACATCAGGAATTGATCAGTTGCTATGGGAGGCCTCCACCATTTATCTTTTTCTTTTTCTCTCTTTATCTCATTCTCTCTATCCTTTTCTCTCATTCCCTCTCTCCACCTCCATCAATTCTTTCGCCGCTTTTCGTTTTTCCTTCCATTCCCCTCTTCATCTCTCTTCTTCTTTCTATCTCCTCTCCCTTTCTCTTTTCTGCTCTCCCTCTCTCTCCTTCTTTCTTCTTTCTCTCTTCTATTCCTCTCATACCTTTCTGCCTTCGTCTTCCTTGTCCTTTATTCCTCTCTTTCCATCTCTTCTACCTCCTCTCTCCTCCCTCCTTCCTTCCTCCCTGTCTCTCCTTCTTCCCTTCCTCCCTCCCCGCTTTCTCTCTCTCTCCCCATCTTCCCTCTGCCCTCCCTATCGCCGCCTCTCTCTCCCTTCTTCACTCTCTTCCTCCTCCCTCTCCTTCCCTCTTCCCTCCCTACCTCCCACTCTCTCCCTCGCTCCCTCCCTTCCTACCTTCCATCTTTTTCCCTTCTCCCTCCCTAACCTCCTCCTCTCCCCTCTCCTTCCCGTTCCTCCCTCTCACTCCTCCCTCCCTCCTCCTCCCTCCTCCCAACCCTCCCCTTCCGTCTCCCTCCGTCTCCTCTCTCCCTCTCCTTCTCCTCCCTACCCCTCCCCTCCCTCCATCCTCCCCCTCCCTCCCTCATCCTCTCTCCCTCCCTTCATCCCTCCCTCCCTCCCTCCCTCCTACCCCTACCCTCCCTCTCGTCCTCCCTCCCTCGCACCTACCCCTCTCTCCTCCTCCTCCCTCCGTCTCCCCTCCCTCCACCCTACCTCGTTCCCTCCTCCCTCCCCTCGCCTCCCTCTCCCCCTCCCCTCCGACTCCCCCTACCCTCCCCTCCCTCGGTCTCTCTCCTGCCTCCCTCCCTCCTCCCTCGCCTCCCCTCTCCCTGGCGTACTCGAGAGCCTCAAGTCCCTGAAGATAAGAGCCGAGCCTTAGGGTCTGGCGGGTGATAGGTTTGCGTTCCGTCAGCATCAAATTGCGTTTGGTACCCTCTCTCTCTATATTGTGTCTTGGTCCTTTCTTTCTCTGTATGCTCTTGCTGTTCTCTCTTTTCGCTTCTCTTCTTTTTTCTCTACTCTCAGAATCCTCTCTCGTACTTATGAATCCCCGCTCCTTCTTATCTCTCTCTGCTATTCTCTCTCTTGTTTATGCTATCCCTTTTTTCTCTGTAACGGTCTCTCTTTCTCTTCTCGCTCTCGTCTTTCTCCCTTCTCTTCTCTCTCTCTCTCTCTCTCTCTCTCTCATCTCTCTCTCCTCTCTCTCTCCGTCTCCCTCTCCCCCCTCTCTCTCTCTCTCTCTCTCTCTCTCTCTTAATCTCCTCTCTCTCTCCCTCTCCCTCTCTCCCCCCCCCCCCTCTCTCTCTCCCTCTCCCTCTCCCTGCCCTCTCAATCTCGAGGACGCAACGGAGGCACCTTCGTTGTTTGGCGTCCGTTGTCAGGGGTAACGGTGGCTGGTGAGTTCGTTGTCGTTTTCTGTTTTGGTTTAGTGGGCAAGGGGTATTGGGTATGGGGGAAGGGGGGTAGAAGGATGGGGGAGGGGGCGGAGGAGGATGGGAAAGGGAGGAGGGGAGGAGGGGAGGGGGGGAGGAAGGGTATAGGGGGGGGGGTTGTGGTTTGTGTTTGTTGGTGCGTTCGCTCTTCGTTTCTTCTCTTTCTTTCTTTCTTCTTCTGTCTTCCTCTTTTCTTCCTCTCTGTCTTCCTCCCTGTGTTTTCTCCTCTCTCTCCTCTCTGTTCTCTGCTCTTCGCTCTCTCTCTCTCTCTCTCCCTCTCTTCTCTCTCTTCGTCTCTCTCTCTCTCTCTCTCTCTCTCTCTCCTCTCTCACTCTCTTTCTACCTTCTCTCTATCTCTCTCTCCTCCTCTCTCTTTCTCTCTTCTCTCTCTCCCCTCTCCACATATTTATTGACCAATATTGTTCTATTTATCTATTTTTTAATTTCAAAAATAATGGTTGTTCCCTTACCTGCCTCAACAATATAACATAGAATCGAAAGAACTATAATGTTATCTGCCTAATCTGCTATGTGAGAGAAGACGACGAAGAAGAAGAAAAAAAAAAAGAGGATGAGGAGGAAAAAGGGGGTTAGATACGAAGATAGGTAGACAGGTAGAATAAAAAGATAGACAGAAGATTGGTAGATAGAGAGATTGATATGTAGATTGATATATAAAATAAAAGGCAAAAGCTCAGACATGCATAGAGATAGATAATTAGATAGAGTGACTGGTAGAGAGAATGATGTAAAAACAGGGTGATAGATAGATAAGTAGAAGATACAGAGATATATATTGAGAGAGAGAAGGAGAGAAGAGAGAGAGTGAGTGAGGAGTGAGAAGAGAGAGAGAGAGAGAGAGAGAGGAGGGAGAGAGAGGGAGAGAGAAGGAGAGAGAGAGAAGGAGAGAGAGAGAGAGAGAGAGAAGAGAGAGAGAGAGAGAGAGAGAGAGAGAGAGAGAGAGAGAGAGAGAGAGAGGAGACGAGAGAGAGA
>NW_020872725.1:464964-470979 GCF_003789085.1 Penaeus vannamei | reverse complement strand
CCTTCGTCTCTTCCTCATCGCCTTTGTTCTCCTCTCTTTTCGTCTTCTCTATCACTTCTCATCCCTCCCTCCGTCTCTCCTCATCCCATTCCCTCCTTCTTACTTTCTCAAATCCTCATCCCTTCTTTCTCTCCTAATCCTCATCCTCCTCTTTCTCCCTATCCCCAACATTCTTCAATCCTCCTCCTTTCCTCTTTCTCTTTCTCTTCTTCCTCTTTTTCCTTTTACTTCCTTCCCCTTTCCTTTCCTTCTCACTTCTTCCAATTCCTCTCCCTTTCTTTCTTCTTCTCCTTCCCCTCTTCCCTTCTTAATCTTCCTGCCTCCTCCCTTGCCCCCACCAACGGAAAACAAGTTCCTCAATACGTAGCCTCAGAATTACTTTTGGCTGAAAATTTCAATTCCCTGCGGCGGGAGGAGCCGTCTGCACACGGCCGCTTATCAAGTAACATCCTGAAAAAGTATCTTTCTCACCTTCTTTCTTTCTTTCTTTTCTTTTCTTTCTTCGTCTCTCTCGTTCTCTTCTCCTCTCTCCTCTCTCTCTCTCTCTCTCTCTCTCTCTCTTTTCTTCTTCGTCTCTCTCGCCTCTCTCCTCTCTCTTTCGTTTCCTCTCTCCTTCCCCTCTTTTTTCCTTCCCTCTCCTTCCTCTCCTCTCTGTGTGTTTGTTTGCCTCTTTGTTGTGTGTTGTCGTGCTTGTGGCTCGTTGGGTGCGTGTGTGTGTGTGTTGTGTGTGTGTGTGTCGCTGTGTGTGTGTGTGTTTGTGTTGGCGTGCGTGCCCGTGTGTGCGCTGTTCGTGTCGTTGCGTGCGTGCGTGTGTGCGTGTGCGTGCGCGTGTGCGGTGTGTGCCATGTGCGTGTGCGTGTGGCTTGTGCGGTTGCGTGTGCCTGCTGCGTGATGCGTGTGCGTGTGCGTGTGTCTTCTTCTCTGTCTCTATCTCTGTCTTGTATCTGTGGTTCTGTCTCTTTCTCACCTTCTTTCTCGCTCTCCCTTCTCTCTCCTCTCTCTCTAAATTCACACTCTACTTTCTTAATTGATTCCCGAAGTGTAACCCGGGGCGAAATTTCTCGGTGTTTCCTTTTTGCTGTTTTCTCTCTTCTCGATTTGCCAGCTCGCGAAAGTTTGTTTGAGCACAAAATAACTTTGTATATGTTCATGTATCTTTATAGGTACATGTGGATATATTATATATATATACTATATAATATTTAGCTATGTTGTGTATGCATCTTATATGTTGTCAATGTGTATGTATGTACGTATGTATGTTGTTTGTATGTATAAAATACATATATTATTTATAAATCTATATATATATAATTAATATATATATATATAATTATATATATATAACTTATATAATTATATATATTTATATATCTTGATAGCTTATATATATATAATAGAGAAGAGAGAGAGAGAGAGAGAGAGAGAGAGAGAGAGAGAGAGAGAGAGAGGAGAGATGAGAAAGAGAGGGGGGAAGGAGAAAAAAAGAAATGAATAAAAGGAGAATGGCAAAAAAAAAGAAATCCATAAAACGCGGGAAAAGTGGAAACATCGGTAAGTGCATACACAGGAAGAGAAGCAATTATAGTAAAGGCGAGAGGAGAATGGTGACGCAATAAAGAAGAAAAAAGAAAAAATGGAAACTGCAAGAGGAGGACCCGAAAGAGAAGCAAACAAGAGGGCCAAAAGCGAGGCGAAACAAGAATGGAAGAATAGAAGAGAACGGAGAGAAAAGAGGGGAGGAAGAAGGAAAGGAGGAGAAAATGGCGAGAGAAGGAGAGAAAAGTGCAAAACCTCTATGGTTCATGCAAGAGGAAAGGCCTGAAAGATGGTCCTTCGATGTGAGCTTTCGGGCCTCTCAGGATATGGAAAACGTGCATGATGTCTGAAGGGGGCAAGGGGCAGGGGAAGGGGCAGGGGGAGGGGGGAGGAGGGAGGTAGGGTAAGTGGCAGGGGGCGGTCGTCGCCAAAACATGCATAGATATCAAAAACGTGCATTGTAAATATGGAATGCATATATATATTACAATACATATGCGCACACACTTAAAGCATTCACGCACGGCGTGAAACATGGATCACGGCACAAGCACAGCACACCACAACACCACACACACACACACAACAGCACACAACCACACACACACACAACACACACACAACACACCTCCAACACAGACACCACCACACACACACACACACACACCACACTACGTTCGTCACTAACGCATACTTAAATATTTTTTTTTCCAAATATAGCAACAGTTAGCAATATACGATAAAGGACCCGCAGCCACACTGCAAATCGCCTTTCCTCTTCCTTAATTCTGAGTTCTCCAAGAGGAAAAGAGGAGAGGAGAGAGAATGTGCCGTCAAGAAATAATGGGAAAAAACAGAACTAAGACAAGGAGAAGGAAAAGGAAGAAAAGAGAAATAGGGAAAAATAACAATAATCTAAATTAGAAAGAGGAAAAAGCAATTAATAAAAAACAAGAGGAAAGGGGAAATAAAAGGAAAGGGCACAAAGAAAAGAAGTGAAAAAGGTAAAGCAAAATAAAAAAGGTTTCTAAAAAATCGACTCCCCTAATTACCCCTGAGTGCCAGGATGCTAAAGTTTCCATAAAAAAATCGTCCCTTGTCAGAGTCCTCTCGAGTGCATAAATCTTAATGGTGTGACTCTTATGGGAACAAAAAGAAAAAAAAAATGCAATGAAATGAGAAGGGAAATGGTGAAAATTAGAATGAGAATTTGGGAAACCTTGGATGGAAGTGATTTCCTCAACAGGTCTAGGTACATGTCAACCGTGACTGCTTTCACGTGGTTCGAATTCCTTAAGTACATGAGATGTATTAATCTTTCTCGCATCTCTCTCAGCTATCACTCATCTTTTTTAATTCAATACCTCTTCTTTTGTTCGTTCGTTCATGCTATCTTCTTACTAATTCTCTTCTTGCAGTTTTCTTTTTTTTCGCAGCTAAGACATCATCTCTCAGAATTGTTTTATCTATTTCGTATAATGATCTCATTGTTTCTCTCTCTCTCATCTTGATCATCTTAACTTTAGATATTGACTTATTTGCCGGTATAACTATACAACATTTATATAGTCTCGTACAATTCGATAACGATGTGATTTTTTCTTTTTCAACCTCTCATGCAGATAATTCTTGAATTAACGCGGAAGTATCCTTTGTGGTTATGAAACAATAGAAAACTACCTTCAGTATTATAGCTTCTATAAAGCTCTATTAATGATCATCCCTATCCATCTTCTTTGCTATCAAGTATTCATCATCTTTTAATCTTCTTATTTTCATTTTACTTATGACATCTTTCATGTATCTCAGTTTAAAATGTGTAATGTCTTGCTTAAATTGCTATTGTCTATGATGTATACATATATGCGTGTAAATTGAGTAATATCTCCACGTTGAGTTTTCCTATCGTGTATTACATACGCTGTGGTTTATCAAGGTGCTATGGCCATTTATTGCTTAGAATAAGTCTAAGACACTCACCTTGTTCTGGCTTCGCCAGACTGCTCTACCTCGATTGAGAGACAGGAAAAAATTAGCTATATAATTTGGCAGCTGACATCTAGCTCTCGATGAGATGGTGTGAGGGCAAAGAAGAAGACAAAGGAGTGGAGGGAGCATCGCGGGGATGGTGGAGTGGTGTGGGGTGGGAGGATGGAAAAAGTGGGTGCAGAGTGGAGGTCAAGTAGCGAAGAGTGGAGGTATACGTACGGGAGAGTGGAGAAGCGGATGGAAGAGTGGAGGGGAGGAAGACGTTGGACGGAGTAGAAGGTGCGACGGAAGGGCAGGAAGAATGTGAGGAAGCGGTGATAGTCTAGCGGAGGAGTCGAGGAAGAGGAAGGGCAAGAGAGGTCGAGGGAAGGTCGTGAGGGCATGGTGAGGGAGGGATGGCGAGGGAGGGAGGATGAGAGGGATGAGAGGGAGAGCATGAGAGATAGAGAGAGAGAGAGAGAGAGAGAGAGAGAGTCAGATCCTGTAGAGAGAAGACAGAGAGAGAGAGAGAGGGAGCAGGAGAAGCTCTCACAAGCAATACATGAACAGGGACAAATATTGATAAGGCCTATATATAGAACCTGCACTACAGAGACAGAGCAACACATAGGAAATGCTCTAACAGATGTGTAAATAGCAAGAATATCAACAAACACAAAGCATATCATATCCCTAAATGCATCTAACCTATATATTGATACCATTAGCCAGCAGTAGATTTCTATAGCCTTTCTATGTATCTAATTATCTTTCTATATATCTAATTACCATATACACCGTACGGCAAAAAATCACATCATATGTAATTAATTATCTTTCTCTCGCGCAACTGTGCATGTATATGTAAATATTTCTGAATTTACTATAAGACACCCTTATTCATGATTTCACGTTCATGTATGTATATGCAGTAACTCTCCTGTATTTTCTTAACGTAAAATTACCTACGCCCCAGGAAAAAAAATATATATATAAATAAAATAATAATAAAAAAGTAAACATTATTCACCCAAGCCTCTCACCTTACCCATATAGGCCTATATCCACATGGTCGTCAACGCATCTTACACCCAAATTATTACTTCCCATATTACACATTCTTTTACATTACACACTCCAATATTACACATTCATTCATTCACATTCACATTGCTAAACATTAACTCCTATATTACATTACACAAACCTATATCACCTCCTATATTCCCATTACGTTATCGCGGAAACACAATCCGGAATTATCAAGATGCACGTTCCCTTACCTGTATAAATCACCGCACGACAACCCGGAATTAATGGTGCTTTTGCATTTACACGGCCATATAACGGTGATTTAAAGCCCCGCCTCCCACAGAGACCTCATTAATATTAGGTTTGCTGTGGCGAGAAAGTGATTACCACAGCGCTAATAAATCGGCAGTCTATACGAAAATTTCATTTTTATAATGGACATAATGAGTGAAGGTATTATAATAAAAAAATAATAGTAATGATAGTGATCATAATTATCATAATAATGATATGATAATGATAATAACAGTAATAACAATAATAATAATAATCAATAATGATATCTAAAACAACAATACTAGTAACAAACAAACAAATACAAACAAATAAATAAACACACAAACATTTGAGCGAAAACTTCCGAACGGATATTTTGACGTCACACACCGACAAATATCCCGCACTGGGTTTTAGCAATTGCGCTCTGCAACGTAACAAAAGAAGCAGGTGAACGAGATATTGCACTATGATGCAGAAAGTGATATGGAGCTGCTGCTGTTTTTTTCCCCTCAAACACTGTGTACACTGCAGTTCCATTTTCGTAATGAGGAAAAAATATCAAACGTGAGAATTAATTTTCTGTGGAATATCGAATACGTGTTGACATCAGTTTCATATCAGAATCTGTGATTTCATGTAAAATTATTTGAAAGATAGCTTAATGGTCTCTTTGTTACAAATGATAGTAAGAATGAAAGAAAATCATTAGCTTATTAGTATCTCTGTTACAAATCAAACTGTCCGAATTAAATAAAATTGTAGGAAATATGAATAAAAAAATAAAATTAGTAAACTGGATTTCTTGATATCGTCAACACGAAATTAGACACCTATTTTAGTCATCATTAATGATTTATGACGATTCTAATAACAAAATATAACTATCAACATCGGAATTCAAAAGTAACTTAACAAAGGATAACTAAAAATGATAATACTGATGATAAGAATACAATGAAGGTAATCTACGATAAATCACCAACGCTATCATTACCACCATCACCAACACTATCATGATCACCATCATCACCATCACCAACACTACTATCACTATCATCACCATCACCAAAGCTATCATTATCACCATCACCAACACTATTATTATCACCATCATCATCATTAACTCCATTATCAATATCAATCCTAGACTCACAATAACCACAACCCACAACCAAAGACCTACCACAAAAAAGCAAC
>NW_020872725.1:434964-447464 GCF_003789085.1 Penaeus vannamei | reverse complement strand
ATAATAATAAAAATTAACAAAAGAGAAAGGCTGAAAAGGTATAGTGAGAATGTGAGCTTAAATATATGTGAAAAACAATATACAAATCATAAGTACAACAAAATACACAAAGTACCACATTCAAATACTCCAACGCAAACGTTCTTTTGTCTCGGCTACTTCCATATATCAAGCCTTTCTATACAAGCAATTACAAACACATATAGTATTCCCATATAGTATTACGCAACGAACAATCACCTTCTGGAAATCATTATCAATTGCTCGTTCATTGCAAGCTTCCTTGAGAGGACAACCTTTTTTTAAAGATAAAAAGTAGAGTTCAGCTCCTTCGCAAGCACACAAACGAGCAAGCAAACTAACATGGTGTCTGGGAATCTGAAGTGGCCATCATTCTCACTAAGATTCCCGTTGGAATTCTACAAAGTTCTTAGGTCCTCGCTGGTACAGGAATAAGTTCGGGGACCTTAACACTGGCAGTGCAGGGAAGAATTATTCAGCCTGGTCACTGGAGTGCAGGAGTGCAAAGTGTCTAGATTTTAAATTTCATAGAGAACGATCTGCTTCTGTCGTCTCTAGAGTAAATTCTACTGTGATTACAATTAGGCTTCATTAAAAAATAAATTTTTAATTTTCGATTCCACATTGAAAGATTCAAGCTTCAGCTACAAGTCCAACGATCTCTTTCACTTTACACACGCACTGCTCCGCTTCGATTCCAAGTCCAGGCAAGCTCGAGCCCTTGATCCGAAGCCGTATCAGGAACCCAAGCTTGGAAGTGAGCTTGAGTTTAGCAAGTCCGGACGCAAGCCACAAATCCAAAATACGTCCAGAGTCTGAAAACCCTGCGTCTCTGGCGCGTCCGAGGCTGAAATGGATGACTTAGAAAAAAAATGGGGAATCTAGAATACCAGTCTAGAAGATTCGTTTGGAATGCATGTCTGGAATGCGAAAACTGGAATACCGGAATAAATAATGGAACGCGAAATGGAATAATGGAACACGGGAGGTGGTACGATGACAACAGAGGACTACTGGAATATTTTTTAGGAAAACATCGCACTGCATTTACCTGAATTAATTCGCAGAATTTTGGAAGTTGGTGGAAAGTTTCCGAAATGCAGAGTCATCTAAACTTTGCGGCTTAGTTATCAATGAAGAACGCAAAATTCTTCAGTGGGAACGTAAAACACCAAGATTCATAATTCCATTTTCCTTTAAACCGGCTCGACCTATGTCCCGATCCGTCGCAAAAAAGTCCCATCAACAAAAATGCATTAAAGCGAAATGTCCCTCCAACCACTCACCGAGGACACGGTATCAATGCATTAAAGGGAAGAGGAACATGCAAAAGAGAATTCCTCGAGTCATGGAGAGTCGGGCAGCGGCAACGACCAGCACTTGACACTCGGCCGCGAACCCTGAGTGTTTTGGGGCAAGAGAAGGCCACGCTGTCTGGCCGAAGGACCTGCACGGGGCTCTCGTCCTCACGACCTGCCCACAGGATATCTGGCGAGTTTTTATGGCTCCTCGTGCTTTCTCCCTCTCCCTCCTTTCTTTCTCCCTCTCTCCTCTCCTCTCCTCTCTCTCTCTCTCTCTCTTTTACTCAGGTTGTCTGTCTATCATCCTCCGATTTTCTCTTTTTTGTTTCTTCGTTTCTCTCCTTCCTCCTCTCACTCTTTCTCTCTCTCTCTCCTCACTCCTATCCCCTCTCCTCCACTACCACCGTCCTCTCCCTTTCTCTGTCTCTCTCTCTTCTTCTGGTTCTGCCTGTCTGTCTCTCTTTCTCAGACTTTTTTTTGTTTCTTCGTTACTCTCCTTCCCTCCCCTTACCTCCCTTCTCCACCACCATCACCACCATCACCACCACTACCACCTCCACCTCCTCAATCTTATCCTCCTCTCCACCTCCTCCACCTCCCCCACTTCCAGGAGTAACAGCAATGTTCATCTCTCGGCGGACTTGCATGAACTTCAAAGCTAATCAGGTTGTTACTGAAACAATTAGCGACCTTCCGGGGCCATTGCGGATGTGGCAACACCGCACAATGAGATCACAGTGAGGATGAGACGTGGGTGGTGATCGTGATGGTGATCGTGATGGTAATGGCGATGGTGAAAGTCATGGTGACTCTCCCCTCTTAAGATGGTGAGATCTGTAATATGGGTGTTGTTGTTTTCGTTTGAAAATATATTTATCTTTTTTTTATTAAGGGGGATGGTGCTTGCATGATGGTGTAGGGCGCCAAACTAGCTGCCACTGCAAGGCAAAGCGAGCAACTTGCATCATAACTGTATACAAGACCCTAACTCCTGTTGAGTGAGCGGAAGTTGCAATCAATCTCATTCCGCTGCCTGTTTATTGGCGCTGTTTTCGCTGTGTGTTATGTTCAGTTTTAGTGTGGGATATGTATATAATGTATTATATGTATATATATATTATATATATATATATATAATATATATATATATATTCATATATATAATCTATATATACATCTAAGTATAGATAAACATTACATATACACATATATATTTATATATATTTATATATATAATATAATTTATTATAATTACTATATATATTCATATATAGAATATATAGAATATATATATTATATATATATATATAATATATATATATATATATATGCATATATTATGCATATGTATATATATATTTTTATATATATATATGTATATTATATGTAATAATATATATGTTATATATATATGTGTATATAATATATTATAAGTAATAGCTTATTATACCTTACATATATATATGCACACTACACACACACACACACACACACAGCACACACACACACAGCAACACACAGGGTTGTCACACATCTACACAGTTTTACAGCATCACACCACACACAAATTTCACACGCAGCAATACACACACAAGGTAGTCCTTCTTTCTGGGTGGTTCGGCACACACAAAACACATAACACAAACAGCATATTAAAACACATTATATATATAAACAAACGAATAACTGCAATATACTCACATCGACACGGCAGCACATTCACTACACACACAGCATCACGACACGTTCTTAAATGCACATATCGTATAATCCCTAATATATATATATATATACGCATTATATGTATCTATTACTATATATATTACTATATATACATAACTGTACATATACATGTAAATAAAGTTGTTACATGTGCATGAAATCATGTATAGCCATAATTCCGGTACATGAATAGGCATGTATATCATACTATATTCATTAATATATATATAATATAGGCTTATTATGGGTATTTTATATTATAAATATATATATAGTAGTAATATATTATATATTTGTATTAATATAGTAGTGACGTATATAATATATTATATATCATATATTATATGGTATGGTATATATACTGATATAGCTTATATGTATATATAATAATTTTATAGTTGTACTGTTATATTTATATTATATATATACTATATTTATCATATCATGTAAGGTATTTATATATGTTACTTACTATGTATACGAGTATATATATTACCTATATATATATGTAATGTATCGTATCTGTATGACTATTTACTATTATTGTATATATATATATATATGATACTTATGTTGTTATTTATATTTTATTTAGTAATAGAGCTTATTATTTATATATATTATATAGTATATATGTAATTATATGTATATAAATATGTATGTATATATATAATACATAATATAGACTTATTATATATATTATGATCGTTATTATATATAATATATATATATTATTATACTTATAATTTATATACTACATGTACATAATCATGTTAAGTTATAATATACATGTGCAATAAACATGTATATACAGTATAGAGGTAAGCATAAACATGTATAACAAATATAGCATTATATATTATCTAGTATTATATTAGCTATATATTATTGTATATATCATATATAGGCTTGGTCTACTATATTTATATATATGTATATATAATATTCATATATATACATTTAGGTATTATATACATAAGTATACCCGATAAACACTTATCATTATTAGATGATCATATATTATATATAGTAGTTTATTATAGTATTAATTAGTAGTGTTTATTTATATATAGTTTACATATATATATTTATAAGTGATATTACACTAAGTATAGATAATAGCATTACATATACATAGTGATAGTGTATTACTATTATTTATATATTTTATAGGTATATGCCTTATTAATATAATTTAATACATGTGAGTTATATGTAACATACACACACACATATATAATTACTGACTATATATATATTATATTTATATATATATATATTTTAATATTTATATTACATATATAAGTACATATAAAGAATTATAATAAACGATATTACTAAATATATATATATAATAATATAAATGTTGTATATTTATAGTACTTAATCTATTATATTATATTATATATATATTATATATATGGCTATGATTATTATTATTATTTTCTGTGTATATATAATGCATATGCTAGTTTTCATATGTATCAGTCTATTATTTATATGTATAATATATATGTATTATATATATATTTATATATATTTATAGTATTTATATTACATATATAGTCATATATTACCTTAATAGTATTTAGACATATTATATATATATATTTCTATATATGTAATATATACTATATATCTTATATTATTTATAGCGCTCCGTTTTGCATATATAAGGTGCATTATGTGTGGATACCACGTATATTAGCTACTATATACCCTATGTATATATTATCATACTGTATTTTTATATATATATATATTATTTTGTTTCTTATATTATTATATATATATATATATATGACACTGATCTATCTTTTTAACCTTGTTAGATCTATGTCTACAACACACACACATCACTACACACAATTCACACTATTTTTAAGTGCGCGTTTTCAGTTAATGTCTATATTTACATCTCGTGCTGATATATCGGTGTGTCTTTTGTGTTCATCGTAGTTGCGATTTATTATTCTCTCGTTTCTCACTGTGTATTAATCCGTGTACCTTGTTTTTATCATCTTATTCCTACAGCACATTATTAAGAGATCACGTTTTGAGGTGGCAAACTAAAATTAAACACACACACATAAGGATTCTAATTTCAACTGATGTTATGTTTTATTCTCTCTGACTTTCTAAGTCTTTATACGTACCTCCGTAGGTCGCGTCGGTTTTGAATTTTTTCTGGTTGCTATATCTGCCATCCTTTCTATGGTCAGTATGCAGAGGTATTTTTTTCCATGTTCTCGCGTTATCTGCGCCGTAAGTAGTCGATTGACTCCAATGATCAATTCGAATTCTTCTTAGATTAGCACAACATATATATTAGTATATATATAGTATAGTAATATAGTTATATATATATATATTATTATATATATAGTTATACATACATGTACATAAACCATGTAAGTAAATATACATTTGTGCATGAAAAGCATGTAATATACATAAGATACAGGTACATTAAAATCATGTATATAATATCAATCATGATATAATGAACATTTTATATATATATACTATCTATTAGTATATAATCTATGCTATTATTCAGTATAATATATGTATAATAAATTGTATGGTATATATAATGCTCTACTATCTATTACATATAATGATATAATATTATTTATATATTATATACTGTATAATATTAATATATATTTTATATTAGTTTATGTATCTATTAATTAGATTGTAATTAATAATTATGCATATATACAAGATACACTACATAAACTTGTCTACACCCACAAAAATGCACAAACAGCACAACACAGGAAACCGGAGAAAATAACAAACCAGAGAGGAAACAACACATGCGGACGTAGGCGTCGTATTGTGATTGCATTTAACTATTGTCAACGTGAGTTGCATGTTACTAGTAAGAGATTCACGACACATAGAACCACACCCCCACCCACCACACTTCTATCCTTACAGTCGTAACGAGGACATGATCGACGCGAATGGCCCACACACACATCAGACACACACACACACACATACACACATACCGAACACCACATTCCAGAGTCAAGGTCACGTGGTGTGTACGCGCGCGCGTGCCATGTGTATGTTGTCAGCATATATGTGTATATACATATATATATATATTTATTATATATATATATATATATACTATATAGTATATAATATATATGATCTATATATCATACATCCCATATATGTGTGTGTGCGTATGTATGTTGTATGATATCAAGTATCTTTTCTATAGGAAATAGGCAATTGATTCTGAAGTCTTAACATATATCTCCGGAGTTGTCCACATAACTAAATGGTAGATACTTTTTTCAAAAAGCAAAGCCTTCTTTCAGCCCTGCTTGCCAATGATTCTTCCTTTGTGATGCAGGTGAGCGACGTTATCGAGCAGAAATGACGCGAATCTGCGTGCGAAAGATAGAAATCATGTTTGTATTTTTTCCCAGGGCGACAAGAGCAAAAGTGTCAAAACAGTCTGATCAGATTCCGCAGGAAAGATAAAAGAAGTTGCTCCTATGATATGCGATCTTGTATCTTTCAAATTCTAAACGTTTATATCTTCAATAATTCACACCGTAGGTAGCACACACATCAATTTATGAGTCTTGATTGTATACACATACAAATATGATTCTACAGATTCCTCTTTATTAACTGCAATATTGATGACGATACATTTAGTTATTATCTTCTGGTATTTACTCTGGCACACACACACCACACACACAATGTGTGATTATTCACCACCACACACACACCACGCATAACCACACGCATACCACATCCACGCCAATACACATTCGCGCATAGTATAGGGCAGCGCATACACATACACACCCAGCACACATATTTTCGATACATCTTTCACGTATTACACATGGTACAGCCACACACAACACGAACACATTACGCAAGGCACACCCACACCACTGTCAAGCACATCACACAATCGATAGTACGATCATATCTGGGTTGCGAGTCATGGTATTGTGTGTGCCAACACACAGCATATTATAATACATGTTACAGTAATATAGCATGTGCATATAAACATGTTATAGCACATATACATATATACATATTTAAGGATTATATATATATTATATGAAATATTATAGTATATAGTATATATAATATGATATATATTGATTATTCGTATAGGGTATGTAAATATAGTACGATGAATATATGTAGGTAGTAAGAGTACATGATATATATTAGTGTAGTAAAGTGATACTGCCGAACAGTCTATATACAAAAATGTGATGTATTTATGTATAGCATCTTCCTATAGGTCGGATAGTATAGTGTATGAAGTTAGGCTGGGCAGTCATCAAAAAGTAAGTGCTATGAGCTGTGTCTATGTATAAACCATGTAGTATGGTAGTGTTATATAATCATACATGTACTATATGTAACATTAGACATGTATATATGTATATATACATGTATATATGTATATATAATATACCGTATATAATATATATACATGTTATATATATTTGTGCATACATATTACATAATATATGTATGTATATTATATATATACATATACCATATATATATTATATATACAATATAATAGACATGAACATATACATATATCTTCCATAGAGTGCAAACAAAAACAACGTAACCCGCATTCACAAAATCCTCCCCTCAGGCGACAAGACGGAAGACGTTTATCACCAATAAATTAACGCATGAAAACTTTCTCCTCATAGACGGCGTTGAGGATGAAAGTAATAACCGAGACGCGATAGTTAAGGAGGAGAGAGCCGCGGTAATGGTGATCCCACAATCATTGCGGTGATGGTGATGCTATCATAGTCAATATTGACGGCGATTGTCTGAGAGTGATTCACAATATTCTTAAGAAATACTCTGACGATGACGCATTCGTGATGATGGTGATGCTATCATGGTCAATATTGACGGTGATTGACTGAGGGTGATTCACAATATTCTTAAGAAATACTCTGAAGATGACGTATTCGTGAGGGTGGTGATGAGGGTGAAATGATGGTGATATGCTGCGGAGATGGTGAATACCCGGGGTTAAGGACCACAACCCTGCGTCCAAGATTATTCTGCGATAAGGTCAGTGTTGTCAGGCGCAACCGCTATATTGTCACATCATGAAAAAAAGTTGTCATAGCCCACCTTTCGCATGATTTTCCGAAGCAATTTCTTTTTTTTTCTTTCTTTTTTTTTTAATCAAGCAATGTTGTCAGTGTTGGCCGGGACGCCTGGGACGCGGTCTCTCGGCGGCGCGGAGGGACGGCCTCGGAGACAAAAGGAGAAAAAAAAGAAGCAAAAAGAGACGGACACAACAAAAGGTGCTTCCAGACGGACACTGAGACGAGGGGGAGGGGAAGGGGGCGGGGGAAGAGTGAGAGGGAATGGAGAGAGGGTTGGAGAGGTCGAGAGAGGGTGGGAGGGGGAGAGAGGGGAGAGGGTGGCAGGGAGGGAGAGAGGGGGGAGAGGGTAGGCGAGGAGGGCGAGAGAGGAGGGAGAGGGCGGAGAGAGGGTAGGCGAGAGGGTGAGAGAGGTCGGAGAGGAGGGTAGGGGGGGGAGAGTCGGGGGAGGTCAGAGAGGTGGGGAGAGTGGGAGAGGTGGGGGGAGGTAGAGAGAGGGTAGAAGGGGAGGGAGAGAGGATGGAGAGGAAGGAACTGGCGGGGGGGAGGGGAGGGGAGGAAGAAGGGGATAGAGAGAGGGAGAGGGGAGCTGGAAGGGAGAAGGGAAGACGAACTGGGGGGTTGGGGCGGTAGGCTAGGGGACGGGGGGAGGAAGGGGGCAGGGAGATAGAAAGTGGTGGGGCGGGGGGGTGAGGAAGGGAGCGGGGGTAGGAGGAAGTGGCAGGCACGTGGCGCCGCTATGTACGTGCGTCAGCCTATTTGTGTGCGCTCGTTTTGTACGCAGACATTGGCGTGTGAGGACAATCGCGAGCGTCTCTCTTTTTCATTTAGGACTTGTTGACACTCTCAAGTGGCGCGCTTCTTGCCTGTCTCTGCTTTTCTTTCGTTATGTGCATGTTTGAGCGTGTGTGTCTGCGAATGAGTGCACACATATATATTCACGCACACAGACACAGACACAGACACAGACACACACACACACACACACACACACACAGACACACACAACACACACATACGCACGCATACAGACACGCACACACAGATACATATACATATACATAATTATAAATACATATACATATATATATATATATATATAGATATAGATAGATAGATAGATATAGATAGATAGATAGATAGATAGATAGATAGATAGATAGATAGATAGATAGATAGATAGATATAGCACACACAGACGCACATATGTGTGCGTGTGTGCATGTATACATATTCGTTACATATGCATATACCCAAAACATCTATTCGCACACGGATTTCATTCTCACAAAGGGAAGAAAATGAAAATGAAAAAAAAGTTTTTCCCAATCTCACGAAGTCAAACCAAGAGCCCCTTACAGTCAATGCCGCCTTTACTTACCTAAGGAACTTTCATGACTTACAAAGACGCCAAAAAAACAGATATTCCCGCTCGACGCTTCTTACAGCAAAACTTATACAGTGCGCTTATGCATATCACCTATGTATGTATGTATGTATGTATGTATATGTATGTATATGTATATGTATATGTATATATATATATATATATATATATATATATATATATATATATATATATATATATATATATATATATATACATATACATGTTTGTCTATCGCTTTTTTTATTTATTCATTTTTGTCCATTCTTTATACTAAATAGTGATACTCCGACGTGAAGGAGGAGATGATGATGATACAGAAGACGGAAGGAGAGAGCGGAAGAGGGAAATGTATGCAGGCGAGCCACTTCCAGCCTCGACTCGAAATGGAATAGCGTAAACTCCGCCGCTTGCCTCGGAGTCCCCGAAGGTCTTTGAACTCGGCTTAAAAAACGCCTTTCTTCCTTTCTCATCCTTAGAATCTCACCTCTTTCTCCTTTTCTTCCTCTCCCCTCTTTCATCCTTCTCCTCACTTCTTCCTGTTTCCTCTTTCTTCCCTCTCCTTACTGCTTCCTGTTTCCTCTTTCTTCCCTGCCCTCACTTCCTTTCCCGCTATCTTCTTTCTCCACTCTTTCCCTCCTCTTTCCCTTTCCCCTGATCTACCTCATCTCTTCCAGTCTTCATTCCTTTCCTCCCCCCCCCACACACAAGCATGTGTGTATACATAAAAACGTACATACACCCATGCACTACACATGCAAAAAATATATACAAATATACATACAACTAACACTCCAATCTCCATGCAAAAGAAGGCCAGACTGGCTCCTGCCCCGTACATTTATCCCCCGAGAAAAGCCTTCGGGAAGAGCCGTGACAAATAGGAATATTCCAGACAGTGATAACGTTTGTAATGTGACGTGGAATTCATGATACGGCGGCGGGGCACGTGTGATAGCGCCGCCTCGCCATAAACTTCGCGAATTTCAATAACAGTAATGGCGCAGTTTCGAGCCAATGGAAGAACATCAGAACGTCTGCTTCGATGAAAGTACTTTGCATTATTGAAGACTCTTTGGTGAGTGGTTACTTACATCTAAAATTTTAAAATATTTTTTAATCAATTCATCTCCAAAGCTCTTTTCAATTACCCATTAAACGCTTCTTATCATTAAATACTGCTTTCAATTATTCTTTAGATTTTTTAAGCAAATAAAGAATGGAAGTGTTTAGGATTTAGTTTAAAAGGGAATTCAAAGGAAGATTGAAGCGCCTTAATCTACGAAATAATTAAAAACTCTCGATTCAGTGTTCCAGACTCAAGTAAACGAAGTGTCTAACAAGTTCTGATTCTTAAAAAGCTGTTATTTAAGGAAATGTATCTTTTTAAAGACGTTTCAGCAAATGCGAGATGCGTTTGGGAATTACTTATAATGAAGAATTTTAAAGTGACCGCAACAAATGTAATCCAAAACAGTGTTCAAGGATATACAATCTTTTAAAAAAAATATTTCAGGAAAACAACAAAATAATAAGTAAGAAAGTGATATCACATTACGATATTAAATCCGCCTCAAGTCCCACTTTACGACCCAGCCCGTCTCCAAAGAAAAGGAGGTCGGCCTCGGAGACGCCCCCCGCGAAATGGCTCCGAATTTCTTACAGTATAAACCCGGGAACCATCCTCCACGGCGCGTTCAATGTCTCCAGTCGAGCAAAACAAAACAGCATCGCTTTCCAATGGAATGGTGTCGAGACCCTTGACGCCCCGCCTGATTCTGGTCTCTGATTCTTTACACGGCGCGAGTAAAACTTTTCAGATTTATTTGGAAGACGAAACTCCAGGCACGCGAAGACTGTCAGTTTCCCGAGGGGGAAGAAGAAGCAATATTTTAACTAAAAAAACGTAAACTCATAACAACGGTGTATTTCTTCGTAATAATTAGACATTTTTAATTGTGGTGATACATACAGTACATGCCGCTATTATAATCATCTAGGAAATTAATAAGCGAGATTCGTGTCCACAATCGCGATCAATACATACAAAACTATCATAGAGAAAATTACATCTAAGCTGTCCAGTATAAGTACACGCAACAGCAAGCAAAATCATACTCACAGACACACAGGTGCACGTAGAAAACGACAAAATAATGATCGAGTTTTGGTGCTGATGACTTTACAGAATAGAACAACAGACGTCTCATGACCTCATCACAGACACACACTAAATCCCACAAAACGAGAGAAAATGAAAATTAAACAAAAGACACCATACCTCTGATCACCACAGCATATACAGGAAGAGATAAAGTGAGGCTTATCACAGACACCCCGGAAGCGCACCACAGACACACTCCGAGCTCTGAGACACAGAAAGAAAGTGAGAACCTCACCACAGACAATCTGAACCTCAAAGTGTACACAGAAGAGAGAACGAGTATTTTGCCACAGACACCACAGAATGAGAGCGGAGACACGAACCCCACGGCAAACACAGAAAAGGAGAGACTGAGATCCTTATCATAACCACTACCAGAATCCTTCCAAAGATATCACAGCAGACACACAGAATGAGAATCTAACCACAGAGCCTTAAACCACAGACGTCCCAGAATACCCCCCCCCCCTCCGATACAACCTGAACCCCACAGGAGACAAAACAGAAAACAAAACAGAGAATCAGAGCACAACCGCCACAGAACCTTACCACACACATCACAGAACGACTCCCCAGACAGCCAAAACCCCGCCACAGACACAAATAGACGAAAGAGAGCACCCAGACACCTTTCTCCCGCAGCCCCACACAAACAAAGGTCCAGCCTCCCAACACTGCATTCAGGGCCTCGCTAAAGTGCTGTGTGACCTTGCAATGACCTTGCATTAATGCAGTCCCTTGCAAATTACACCGGATCC
>NW_020872725.1:427464-429964 GCF_003789085.1 Penaeus vannamei | reverse complement strand
TTTACGAAAAAAAAAATCACGGATTTACGATCGGAAACAAAAATGCTTCGCCAACGAGATTTTTTTTTCTATTCATCAAATCCCTGAGGGAGACATTTCGATGACTCATGCATAGAAGTTCTATTATAATTTGTATAAAAGAAAAGAAAAAGAGAGAAGAAAAAATACAAGAAAAAAAATACGGATTATAATAGGAAACAGAAATGTTTTCCAACGAGAAAATACATTATTTCGTTCTTCCATTCATTAAATCTCTGACGGAGACATTTAGACAAATACGTTATATCTCACGCACGGAAGCTCTATAATGACCTATGTAGAAGAAAAGAAAAAAAAAGAGAAAAGAAAAGAAAAAGAAGAAAAAGTAGTTTAAGATGACAATGAAGAAAAAGAAAAGAATGATGAATGACATATGTCCTACATCATAAATAAATACATAACTACAAATAGATAAATAAGATTGAAATTTAAAAAATATATAAATACCGAACATAAAACTGGTTTAGGGACGAAAAAACATGAATGACCTTGAGAACCAGACTGATCTGAAGACGAAATCGAGATTGATTTGTAAAGTGCCGGCCGTTCCTTCCTTCAATAAGCCAGGCCAATACGCTGTCAATTTTTCATTAAAAAGGAGTGAGTGAGTGAGTGAGTGAGTGAGTGAGTGAGTGAGTGAGTGATGAGTGAGTGGTGAGTGAGTGAGTGAGTGAGTGTGTGTGTGTGTGTGTGTGTGTGTGTGTGTGTGTGTGTGTGTGTGTGTGTGTGTGTGTGTGTGTGTGCACGTGCGTGTGTGTGTGTGCGTGTATGTGTGTATCTGCGACAGTATCAATGTCAGTGTCAGCGTAAGAAAAGAGAGAATGGTGAGCGAGAGGGAAAATGAGAGAGTGAAAGTGAAAGTGAGTTTGAGAATGAAAGTGAGAGAGTGACGTTGAGGTTGAGACGATCAATGTGAGTGGGCGTGCTTGTTCAACGTGTGAGAGTTCGTGCACACGTTTGTGTATGCGCGTCTCTTCGTTTAAGCGGGGGATGTTGCATTCTATAAAAATAAATAGATAAAAATAAATAAATAGATCGAAATAATACTTGAAGGAAATTACGACAGATCCAAACACCATTACAACTTCAGCCGCTAAATCCCAAAATGCAGAGTTTGGGCGTGATCCTTGGGGAGGAAGCATAGAAGGGGGGAGGGGAGGGGAACCAGGGGAAGGAGGTGATCAAGGGGTAGAGGGCGGTGGGGCTACTGGAAGAGATGAAGGGCGGGGCTACAGAGGATGGGCTACTGGAAGGGATAGGGGCGGGGCTACTGGAGGGGATGGGGGCGGGTCTTCAGGGGATGGGGGTGGGGCTACTGGAAGGGATAGGGGCTACTGGAAGGAAATTGAAATTGAAAATTTTGAAATAACTTATTTGGTCATATAACTTATTTACAGAGCTAGTCATTCTATACAGAATGTACATGGTATGACCGAGCTTTTTCGTTTTGGTTATGGGTATAACCTCAAAAAGCTCAACACGAAAAATATAAGTACTACTAATAAATGAAGGGCGGGGCTACTGGAGGGGATGGGTGTGGAGCAGCTGGGCGGGGCAACTGGTAGGGGTGGGGCGGGGGCTATAGGATGGGATGGGGGCGGGGCTATAGAAAGGGGATGGGGGTGGGTTACAGGGAGGGGTGGGGGGGGGCAATAGGGGGGATGGGGGCGGGCTACCGGAAGAGGTAGAGGGCGGGGCTACGGGGGGGGGGAGGTGGAGCTACAGGAGGGGAATGGGGGCGGGGCCACTGGAGGGGATGGGGGCTACTGGAATTGATTGGCACCCCTACTAATTAGATTCCAAGGTAATTGAGGTTTGTGCATTTAGAAAGACCTATTACAGAATTCCAGGGAAGGCGCCACTAATCATAAACTTATCTCTGTTGATTTATATATCCATCTACCGATTCCTTATACGAAAATCACTGCCAAAAAATCAAATGGTGAATAAACACGAATGGGAACGATGCCAAAAAAAATGAAACACTGATAATCATCTATGTTGCAAATTAGTTCATCAAACTTAAGTATAAATAAGCCTACAGGAAAGGCTTTTGAATTAGCAACTTTGAAAGTAAAATCCATATGGCCTGCGATATTCTTATTTTTTTAGAATGCGAATATTTAGTAGATAAACAAGTTGATTATAATAAAACATATCTATTACTAATAACAATAAAAATAGAGGAATATAAAGGAATAAATATTTATGAATAAATAAAAATAAATACAATTTTTAATAATCGACTACAGACAAATTTGAAGATATAAAGCGAATCAATAAGTGATAAATAGCTTATAGTTTTGAGAGAGAGAGAGAGAGAGAGAGAGAGAGAGAGAGAGAGAGAGAGAGAGAGAGAGAGAGAGAGAGAGAGAGAGAGAGAGAGAGAGAGAGAGAGAGAGAGAGAGAGAGAGAGAGAGAGAGAGAGAGATCTATGCATTCGTTTACAAATTTGTATCAG
>NW_020872725.1:414964-417464 GCF_003789085.1 Penaeus vannamei | reverse complement strand
AGCCGGGGTGTGAGTCTAAGGCTAGGATTTAATCACGGCTGGCTGGGAATGCTGGCTCGGGAGAACCTCTCGCCTCCTCTCTCTTCTCCCTCTCTGGCGTTGATTTGTATCGTACTTGCGTTCTTTTACTTGTTCGTTTCCTCTCTCTCTCCATTACTGATTTTCTTTCCTATCTTAGTCTCTGTCTGTCTGTCTGTCTGTCTGTCTGTCTGTCTGTCTGTCTGTCTGTCTGTCTGTCTGTCTGTCTGTCTGTCTGTCTGCCCGCCCGCCTGTCTCCCTCTCTCAATTTACACTCTGTCTCTCACTTACCCCTCTCATTACCTTCTCTCTTCGCCTAACCTCATTCATCCCCCACTCCCTTTAGGACATATTCCTGCATTCCAGAAAGTCAAAAGAGAAAATGCAAATCAGACGGAAAAATAAATAATTCAAACACAAAAACAACATTCCAAGGCAAAAGCTCGCAAAACTAAACATCATTCGGTTAACATTCGGATATCGTGAGGTTATTGGATAAGATAAATAATAAAAATATATTGGATATCTTACATTCTTTGAGGAATTCTAATAATAGAAATCAGACTGCTTCACTTTTGGCCGATTTCGATATGAATTTTAAGTATATATTTGACATGCTACATATATACATGTACTTTCTGAAACCTCCAAGATACATGTAAAACATATATTTAACAGGAAAAATAGGTAGAATTACGGTAAATCATAATAATACCTAACAAAACTAGTCATCGAACAATGCAATATCAGAAGACATGAACCCAGATTCAATGCTTCAAACAGCTGATATTAATAAATCCGAAATGACGCGTAAACATCCGCACACACACGCATACGTACACATACGCACACACACACGCACACAACCATACTCACCACCACCCTACCCAACACACACACCTACTTGTTCCATCTTAACTCTCGCTTTCGTTGAGTTTCTGCTTGTGAGTCCAAGAATCGCCTCAGGGGACCAAGACACTAATTTGTATTCATAACTCAGTCGAAGGAGAAGTTAGTACGTAAGTGGGTGAATAGGTAAATCAGTGGTGGGTTGAGTGAGTGGGTGGACGGATGAGTGAGTGAGTGAGTGAGTGAGTACATGAATGAATAAATGTATGTTTGTATGTATGTATGTATGTATGTACGTATGCATGAATAAATGAATGAATGAATGTATGAATGAATTAGTGAATGAGTGGGTAGGTAAATATTTATGTGAAAATGGGGTAACGAATGAATGACCGTGTCCATATCCGAGGCATGGATGTCCTTGCACGTGCCCATTTTGTGTCCGTACCCGCGTCCATGTGTATTGGCATGTACGTACAGAGATGAATGCATACCCATCTCAGACCGATTACAATGCTGAGCCATGTCCTCTTGCTTGCACTGACCTCCACGCAATGGTTGTCGCACGCATAATGTGTGTGTTTAAGCAGACAGCAACTCACTTAACATGCCCCCCTCCTCTCTCCCTCTCACTTACCCCCACCCGCCCTCTCTCTACCCTCCCCCTCACCCCCACCGCCCTCTCTCTCCCCTGTCTCACCCCATCTCCCCTGTCCCTCACCCCATCCACTCCTCTCTACCCTCTCCTTTACCCCACCCACTCCCTCTCAACCAACACCCCTCCTCCCTGTATGAGTTCGTGCTATAACATTACCAACCTGTCCAGAAGCGATCCTGACAGATACGAGGGGGGGGTGAGGGAGAGGGGTTAGGAAGTGAGGGAAAGAGAGGTAAGTGGAGAGGGGAAGTTAGTAAGGGGAGAGGGGTGAGGTGAGGTGGGAGTAGACGAGAGGGGAGGATGGAGGAGGAATGAGAGAGAGGAAGAATGGAAGCGGAAGAAAGGTGAAAGAAGAGAGGAAGACCGGGAGAGAAGGGAGAGGGCGAGAGAAGATGAGAGGAATTATAAGACGAGAAAACTGGAATAGAGAGGGAAGAAAAGAGAATAAGGAAAGAGCAGAGAGAATGAGATGAAGGAGAAAAAGAGTGGCGTCAGAAAAGAAATGACAAAAAAGGAAAGAAAGGAGAAATTATGAAAGGAACAAAGAAATGAAAAGACAAGCGTGAAAGAAACGGGGAACGGACGACGAATATAAGGGAGAGGAAGAGAAAAGAGGATTAGAAAGGAGAAAGAGGGGCAGAGCACGTTAGCTTTTTCGGAAAGTGATAAACGGGGGAAAAGATTTTGAAAAGGCGGCAAAATAAAGATTGAAAGTTTGAAGATATCAACGAGCGGTGTAATTCCTTTGGACTCGATAAACAAAAACGTTCTGTGGGATCAGCGACAACCTCTGAATTTCTTTTTCGTTTGTTGTTGCTGTTGCTGCTACAGACTGAATATTGACTAACCTTTTCTAAAATAAAAAAGAACTGAGAATGTGAGGAGGAGAAAAGAGAGAGAAAGAGAGCGAGGGAGGGAGGGAGGGAGAGAGGAGAGAGGGAGGGAGAGAGGAGAGAGGGAGAAGAGAGAGAGAGA
>NW_020872725.1:407464-409964 GCF_003789085.1 Penaeus vannamei | reverse complement strand
TGGATGGCAAACCCCAGCCATTTCCTTACACACAGGGGAGATTTAGAAGTAATTAAACAAACGGCATGTTCACAGGGAAATAATATCCATTGTAAAAAAATGGAATTAAAAACTAAAATCTTTTAAATCTTTCTCTCTCTCTCTCTCTCTCTCTCTCTCTCTCTCTCTCTCTCTCTCTCTGTGTGTGTGTGTGTGTGCTGTGTGTGTGTGTGTGTGTGTGTGTGTGTGTTGTGTGTGTGTGTGTGTGTGTGTGTGGTGTGTGTGTGTGTGTGTGTTTTTTTTCTCACAATGCCCTATTCCTCTTTTCTCTGTTGTCACCCTTCTTTCACCCTCTCCTCCCCTTTCCTCTTCCACCCTGCGCCGCACAAGGATCATCATCCGGTAAACAATGTGAAAGCAGAACCCAGCTTTGCAGCATCGTTTACGACAGCCCCCCCCCCCATCTCCATCCTTACCCCAAGTCCTCTAGTGACATTTTGCGGCAACAGCAATAATTTTGGAATTTCTTTTCTCGTGCAATGTTTTTCTTTTCCTTTATTTTGTTTTGTTTTTCTCTTTCTTCCTTTCTTCAATATCACACATATTTCTAAAGCACAAAGGCGATGTTACCAGGAAGATAAAATGTCAGTAAGAAAAATAAGTAAAGATCATAAAAACAAACAAGAATACATGTGATAATGAACATTTTTTTATCCATAGAACATCATATTCATTCTTTTGTTTCTTCCTTTTTATCTGTTCTCCCTATCCTTTCATGTCCCTTCTTCTCATCCTCTTCCCTTGCTTTCATCTTGTAAACAAAGACCATCTTGCCATCACTAGAGGTGCCTTAGGTGCGCAAGGAATAAAGTTATATCATCCTGTGAGAAAAATGGGTATTGGTATATATATATATATATATATATATATATATATATATATATATATATATATATATATAGAGAGAGAGAGAGAGAGAGAGAGAGAGAGAGAGAGAGAGAGAGAGAGAGAGAGAGAGAGAGAGAGAGAGAGAGAGAGAGAGAGAGGAGGGAGAGAGAGAGGGAGAGAGGGAGAGAGAGAGGAGAGAGGGAGAGAGAGAGAGAGAGAGAGAGAGAGAGAGAGAGAGAGAGAGAGAGAGAGAGAGAGAGAGAGAGAGAGAGAGAGAGGGAGAGGGAGAGGGAGAGAGAGAGAGAGAGAGGAGAAGAGAAGAGAGAGAGAGAGGAGAGAGAGAGAGAGAGAGAGAGAGAGAGAAGAGAGAGAGAGAGGAGAGAAGAAGAGAGAGAGAGAGAGAGAGAGAGAGATGAGAGAGAGAGAGAGAGAGAGAGAGAGAGAGAGAGAGAGAGAGAGAGAGAGAGAGAGATAGATAAGAGAGAGAGAGAGATTGACGATACAAATTCATTTATTCACTTCCTTACATCCTGCATGCATCCATACGCGTGCACATACAAAACTACACACAATATGTTTTTTTTTTCCGTCCACACACTCATAATACCTGGGTCTTGATAACACATACCTCACAAGCGAGAGCCTGGCACAGTACGCATCTTGGGCGGAGGCTTAAATGAACTGAATCTTAATTATGATCTTGATGGCTTCTTCGTAACTGTCGCCTTTTCTAAGCAATTTATTGTGAACACGTCAGAAATCTATCTTACACACACACACACGAAATCTGTTATAAACGTAACCTAAATTTCTTGCTAACAAAATCAAAATCTGTTCATATCATAATCATTATGTTCATTATCACAACTAAATTTATTTTTAAAAGATTCACTAACAGAGAATAGATAATCAATATAACAAAAAATTCTCCCGGATAAACATAACAATTAATAACAGAAATTGGCCAGAACAAAAAAATATCATTAAGATAACGAGAAAATCATCAAACAAAAAGTTATCTCCAATACGACAGCAAGTGTTAAGTAATTCCACTGAAATTTACCACCGATATCATGATGAGCAAAACAGACATTTATCATTACCTAGATTTTTCAATATAATAAACAACAAAACTGCATCATTACCACAACACACTTACCAAAAATGGACAAATAAAAAGCCAGATTTTCACCGTAACAGAAACAAGACCTAACAACCAAAACTGATCATTAATACAACAGAACCATGCCATCAACACAACAGAAATTGATCAATAACGCAAAAAAATTAGCTACAAGCACAACAACAATCGGTCATCGCCACAATAAAAAACTGATCGCTACCACAACAAGAAACTGACCACAAATACACTAAAACCACAAAAAAACAGCAAAGACCATACCGGAACAGACGGACCAACACCAGCACTGCGTTTGAAGCCATTAGTACAGTTTACGACCCAAGGCGAATGCCAATAGCGCCATATAAGGGAAAGAGAGTGTCAACTTGTCAAACGCAGCTAAACAGTATCAAATCAACACCGTAATTTGATTGCGTTTGCTCACGTCAATGAATCTGTATCGGTAGGAATGAAGTCGGTTTAATGAAGTCGTCCGTATTAACGACACGGAGG
>NW_020872725.1:392464-404964 GCF_003789085.1 Penaeus vannamei | reverse complement strand
AGCATCGCACGGGAGAGGCAAGCGCGATGCAACATTTGCTTATAGAAAAGTGCAACTGCCAGAGTTAAAAGGACACATACACCCTAAACACACAGAATCTTAATATCACGCATTCGCCATGAATTATCACGGAATATGGTCTTAAAGATTCGAACGTGGAACAGACCAGAATTTCATCTCATCTGAAGCTGAATGCCAGGATGCCATTTAAGACGGAGAGAGAGATTGGCACTTACAACTTCTGGACGTCGATAGCTTGTGAAAAATATCTCGTTAAGAGCTGGTGAATAGGGGCTGTTTATGTAAAGCGTTGGTGTGTGTGCGTGTTTGTAGAGTAGAGTAGAGTAGAGAGAGAGAGAGAGAGAGAGAGAGAGAGAGAGAGAGAGAGAGAGAGAGAGAGAGAGAGAGAGAGAGAGAGAGAGAGAGAGAGAGAGAGAGAGAAGAGAGAGAGAGAGAGGGGGGGGGGGAGGGGGGAGAGAGAGATGAGAGAGAAGAGAGAGAGAGAGAGAGAGAGAGAGAGAGAGAGAGAGAGAGAGAGAGAGAGAGAGAGAGAGAGAGAGAGAGAGAGAGAGAGAGAGAGCGAGAGAGAGGGGAGGAGGGGGGAGGGAGGGAGGGGGAGAGGAGAGAGAGAAGAGAGAGAGAGAGAGAGAGAGAGAGAGAGAGAGAGAGAGAGAGGAGAGAGAGAGAGAGAGAGAGAGAGAGAGAGAGAGAGAGAGAGACTCAGAGAAACAGACGACAGAAGACACGGAAAGAGAAACAGACCGACAGACAGAGAACAGCGAAAGAAAGACAGACAATCAGACAGAGCGCGGAGAAAGAGAGCACACAGACAAACAGACAAGACCACAAAGAGTAAAGACAAGACAGCGAACTTACAGAACAGGCATTTGGTCACCTGAAAGACTGGGAACAGGACGACCAAAAAAAAAAAAAAAAAGCTCACAAAGATGATTTGCAAAGACACAAAGATTTCCTCGGAGCATCCCCGCATACCGTAAGAAATTGTTCGTCCCGGAAATTCTAAGGAGAGGGTCCAAGACTTTAAAATTTTAGGAAAAAAGACAACCACAAACCTCTTCTTGGAATCCGGGACGCTTTTGTCTCGTATGTTTCTTTATTCACATTTATCTTTATGTCTATTTTATTATTCATCAATTTATCTACTTAACTATCTAAGCATTCATTATCTTACTCGTTCATTCATTCTCTTATATAATTATTCACTGTACTGATCTGGTAATTATGAGAAATATGATTCAGTACAATTTCAAAAAAAAATCGTCCAGCATCTAATGATCTCAAAGAAAACCAAATGGCAGAAAATTAACTAATCAACTAACAATAAACAAGCAAACAACAGGAAATTATAAAAAAAAAAAAAAAAAAACAAGGAGACGAACGCAATCAAACATCTCTAAAGGCAAGTAAATATTCTACATACATACATAGACAAACGAAATACTTAAACATCAAGTACATGAAAACAAACATGACAAAATAAATAAATGAATAAAAAATAAACCTCGTCAGTTTTCTTCCGCAATTTAAACGCGTCTTACCCGCCCCTCATCCATCCGGCCGCTTTGGGGCGTGAATGAACGCGGCCGTTTTAGTCAGTCTCCGCCAACGTAGCTGCGTTTAATGCTGTCGCTCTCTGTCTGTCTATATGTCTGTCTATCTGCCTATCTGTGTCTGTCTGTCTATCTGTCTATCTATTTTTGTCTATCTGTCTGTCTATGTCTGTCTGTCTGTCTGTCTGTCTGTCTATGTCTGTCTGTCTGTCTGTCTGTCTGTCTCTGTCTCTCCTCTCTCTTCCTCCCCTCTCTTCCTCTCCATCTCCATCTCCATCTCCTCTCCTCTCCCTCTCTCTCTCTTCCTCTCCATCTCTTCTTCCCTTTCTCCCACCCTCTCTCCCTCTCTTTCCCTTTCTCCACCCTCTCTCCCTCTTCTTTCCCTTTCTCCCACTCTCTCCCTTTCTCCCACTCTCTCCCTTTCTCCCACTCTCTCTCTCCCTCACAGGGAGGTAGACAAGCGAGGAAGACAGACAGACAAGTGCCAATCAACGAAAGGGTCGAACAACGAAACGAACCAAAGAAAATGGAAAGAAAGAGGGAAGACAAACAGCGAGGAAAAGCTGACAGGCAGACGAGGAAGTCGGACAGCCTGACAGTCTAACAGGCAGGCTCTTCACCAACCAGTCATCCCCAGTCATTCCGAGAGACGGGCACCTCTCAGACTCCCAAGACAAGTTCCACTCCTTCAACCACAGTCAATTAAATAATAATACCATTACAGTTTATCAATTAGTAGTGCCACTAGTGTTAATTAAAGTACAGTACCGCCACCGCTGAGAAATAATAGTACTACCATGGTCAGTATACCAACTATACCACAATACCATCACAGTTTATTAAAAATAGTACCATCAAACGACAATGCCACAGTACCACCACAATATATCTATATTAACTATACTACAACACCACCACAGCTGATTAATCAACAATACGACTATAGTTACCATACCAACTATACCACAATACCACCGCAGTTAAGCAAAGAACAGTAGCACCATAGTCAATTAAACGATAATACCACATTACCACCACAATTAATCAACTTATACCAACTATACCACAATACCAACACAGTTAATATATCTACAGTCACCATACCAACTACACCACAATACCACCACAGTTAATAAATCAGCAGTACCACCACAGCCACTATAACGCAATACCGCCACAGCAAATTAATCAACACTGCCACCACAGTATCGAGCACACGACCGCAACGGCACCAGCGACTTCTACCGCCGACGGACCGCAAAAGAATTCGGTTACGCTAGCAATTGGCGGCCATTCGAACCAAAGTCGCTGTGGGGGGAGAGATAGAGAGAGGGAGGAGGAGAGGAGGGGAGAGAGAAAGAGATAGAGAGAAGGAGGGAAGAGAGGGAGCGGAGGGGATGAAAGAGAGGGAGAGAGAGAGAGAAGAGAGAGAGGGAGGAGAGAGAGGAGAGAGATAGAGAGAGGGAGAGAGAGAGGAGGAGAGAGAGAGAGAGAGAGAAGAGAGAGAGGAGAGGAGAGGAGAGAGAGAGAGAGGGGAGAGAGGGAGAGAGGGAGAGAGAGGAGAGAGAGAGAGAGAGAGAGACGAGAGAGAGAGAGAGAGAGAGAGAGAGAGAGAGAGAGAGAGAGAGAGAGAGAGAGAGAGAGAGAGAGAGAGAGAGATTCGTGTCGGGAATGAATGATTCCCTTCACTCGGCGTCCGGTAAATGTCCGTCTTCAGAATCAAAGGAAAATTTTCCGACCGGGTTTCGGGTAAATGGTTCTGCTTTTTCCCGTTTTCTTTTCACTTGTCTAGTTTTACGTCAATTTCTGGCAATTGTTTATTTTGTACATATGCTGTCTGTGGTGAAAAATATATAAATATGTATACATTCCATACATACGTATAGAAACTGTTTACGTGTGTGTGCGCGGCGTGTGCGCGTGCGCAACTAGAGTGTGTAAGCTTGTGTCCATATACATATGCATATACATATATATGATAATATATACATATGCACAAATATATACAAACACACACACAAACACACACAGATATACATACATTCTTCATTCTTTTACGTAATTTACCCGAACATCCACGTTACATATATATTTCCCTACAAAATTAATTCTCTATATCCTTAATCTATCTGCCTACCTATCTATTACTTCTTAATTTTTCCTCTATTCACACTATTATCTACTCACCCCCCAATGCCCCTTCACTGTAGAATACGTAAAACAGACACCACGAACTCACCTGACATACCTGTAGGGAGAGAAGAAACATGGTTATATAATGTGGTAGATTTGTACCTGTTACAGCAACAAAAAAGTTGAAAAAATTATGAATTAATAAGGCGGTCATGATAGAAAATATGGTAGATAAACGTACATGCAAACCATAAATGTTATTGAGATCATATTTTGGAAATGGTTATATAATGTGGTAGATTTGTACCTGTTACAGCAACAAAAAAGTTGAAAAAATTATGAATTAATAAGGCGGTCATGATAGAAATTATTTGCGTTAGACCAGATGTTTATGAATGCAAAACTGGAAGGGACTACATTTAACCACATATCTATAAACGTATAAAATTGGATGGGACAACATTTCACATGTTTATGAACATAAAACTGGATGGGACTACATTTAACCACACATCTATGAACGTAAAACTGGATGGGACTACATTTAACCACATACCTATGTAGGAAAATTGGATGGGACTATTTCACAATGAACGACTAAATGGGACTACATTTAACCACATACCTATGTAGGAAAATTGGAACGAAAAAATTACCTTGGACTACATTTAACCACATATGTATAAATGTAAAACTGGATGGGACTACATTTAACCACATATCTATGAACGTAAAATTGGATGAGACTACATTTCACATCTTTAGGAATGTAAAACTGGCTAAGACTACATCTAACCACACATTCTTAAATGTCAGACGAGACTGATACTGATGATGGCGTTATTGTTTTATCACCATTACACGACAGGGATTATGATAACTTCTGTAATATGATTTTTATTTCTTTTTCTCACATCTCGGTTTTATAAATTCTTCGCTTTCTCTTACTCTTTCTATCGTTGTTTATCTTCTTCTCTTAGTCAGTAACTGTATCTTCTGTTCTGTCCTTGCTTTTATGTTAATTTACATTGTCTCTATCTCTATCTATTCGTCTGTCTGTCTATATCAATGTCAGTGCCAATTTCACCGTCAGCGTGTGTCAGTGTCTGTGTGTATGTCTCAGTCTCTCTGTCTCTTTTTTCTTTGTGTCTCTATTTGTTTCATTTTTTCTATGACTGTTTGTTTCTTTATCTGTCTGTTTCTGTTTTAGTCTCACTCACTCACCCCTCACCCTCCCTCCCTCCCTCCCTCCTCCCTCCCTCTCTCTCTCTCTCTCTCTCTCTCTCTCTCTCTCTCTCTCTCTCTCTCTCTCTCTCTCTTCTCTCTCTCTCTCTCTCTCTCTCTCTCTCTCTCCTCATCCGAGTTCATGAATTTTGATCGAACAAAATTAACTCATTCGGGAGCACAATGTAAGCACTTTCTCCAAATTTATAAGTTTGCCCTAAAAACACACGTGAAATATTGGCCTGAGATTAGCATTTTTTTATCATGCATTATGATATTACCGATAATCTGCCTGCACGGTTTCCACATGCACAGCCTAAATAAGCAAATATATATCTAAAAAAAGAATGAAGGCCTTAATGAAGAGATATAGGCCTATCGAGCTGTCGCCTTTTTAATATTGATATCAATAGCTTTATTAATCTTAAAGAGAGCTTATTCATATCCTTAGCTTTTTTGCATCCGAGAATTTCTCATCAACTGCAGTTTTTTTTTTCTTTTTTTAAGGGGAGTGTTTGTTTTTGTTTAGCGCTGACCTCAACCCGGAAATAGTACAAAAAAGATAGCAAATAAATTATAAAAAAACATGAAAAATAAGAAAATGAAAATGGGCCACAGGAACACGAAAAACGCGCGAAAAGGAGAAAACGAAAATATAGATGGAAGGTCTTGAATGCCTTGCTGCAGTGTCCTCCTCGCAGAACGGAGGGAGGAAATGGAAATGAAGAAAAGAGAAGGAAGAAGTTTGAAGAAACTGACAGAGGGAGGGGGAGGAGGCGGGGAAATGGGGAAGGAGGGAGGGAGGAGGGACGAGAGAGAGAGAGAGAGGAGAGAGAGAGAGAGAGAGAGAGAGAGAGAGAGAGAGAGAGAGAGAGAGAGAGAGAGAGAGAGAGAGAGAGAGAGAGAGAGAGAGAGAGAGAGAGAGAGAGAGAGAGGGAGAGGGAGGAGGGAGGAGGGAGGGAGGGAGGGAGGGAGGGAGAGGGAAGGAGAGATAGAGAGAGAGGGAGAAGAGGAAGGGGGTATATATAGAGAGAGGGGGTAGGAGGGAGAGCGAATGAGAGAGAAAAAAAAAAAAGGAGAGTGAGTGTGATAGATAAAGATAGAGATGGATTGATAGAGAGAGAGAAACCCCCTTCTCTCTCTCTACTTAGCTCAAAAAAGACAGACAGAAAGACAGACGGACAAACAGTCAGAGCCGACCAGACGACCCTTCTCCCCCCCACCCCCACCCCCCGCGCCACCCCTCCGCCCCGTTGCCCTTGACACAAAGAGCACAAAAGCCCGGCTGGTGCAAAGGCGAGGCCAGATGCTCTAAATGTTGCTCGCGAGGACCATAGTTATCTTTTGTCGGCCCGTAGTTAGACCCTTTCATCTCCGGCGCGTCTTGCAGGCTCCCTTGTCTCGCCTCTCCCCTTTGCCTCGCCTCCTCTGACACCCCGAGTCTTGCGTGCGTGTGTGGGAGGGAGGGAGGAGGGTGAGTGTGTGTGTGTGTGTGTGTGTGTGTGTGTGGTGTGTGTGTGTGTGTGTGTGTGTGTGTGTGTGGTGTGTGTGTGTGTGTGTGTGCGTGTGCGTGTGCGTGTGCGTGTGCGTTGTGCGTGTGCGTGTGCGTGTGCGTGTGCGTGTGCGTGTGCGTGCATGTGTGTGTGCGACAAGTGTGTAAACTTGTATGTGGGTTTGCTTTAGTATGCATGAGTGCTTGTGTTTGAGTTAGAGTGCGTGTACGTGTGCATGCATATAAAAAAATCCTATATTGGGCCTTGAATTAATAAAATCATAAAAGCGTGAACAAGCTTGCAAGATAATCGCATACATTATCACCGAACTAGACACACATGCCCAACCCTGGCCTACATGATTCCATTACATAATTACAAATCGGATTTTTTTTCCCTTCTTCCTTTAACGAAACACACATTGCTAAACTTTTGCTTCGACTCATTTAGTCCCGCTTTTATTCCAAAGTTATTTTTTACTTCAACTCACTCTGCAAGTTTGAGCGAAAATATTTGTTACGGTGCGAAGTGATTTTAAAATGAGACAGCTCCGCAAGATCTCAAAATTATTATAATCGTGGCATGCATATAAATATATGAATATGAATACAAATGCAATGTATATAATTATGTATTATATATATATATATATATATATATATATATATTATATATATATACACACACATATATAGACAACATATGCATATACATATATTTTTACAATTAAACTGAGATGCTTGGTTCAATTCTTGCATTAATATACATATGGATAAAAAAAAATATGCTTTTGTGGCTGTATACAAATTCATAATTGATATATATATATATATATATATATATATATATATATATATATATGTTATGTATGTGTGTGTGTGTGTGTGTGTGTGTGTGGTGTGTGTGTGTGTGTGTGTATGTATATGTATATGATATGTATGTATTATATATACTATATATATAGTATACTATATATATATAATATAGTATATATATATATATGTATATATATATAATAATATATATATATATATATATATATATATATATATATATATATATATAGTATGTATATGTATATATATGTATATGTATATATGTATATATATATATATATATATATATAATAAGAAAAATCTTTGACCCACCCGATTGATTTAAAACAGAGAATGATAGTATGATAAACAATAAAACAAATAAGACACAACAAATGAAGGCATTGAAAATACCCAAAACCGTAATCATTGCCAAACCAAGTATTACATGCAAAGCAATCAAGCTGTGCAAGGGGTTGACTGGACGGACGCATTGATGCCATATAAGGGCAGAGAGGTGGCCGAGCTAATTAAAAGGGAAATATCTGTACGGCAGGTTCACTTCCACAGGCTCTTGTTGGAGCCAAAAGAGTGGAAAAGTGATTAAGAGATTTTAGCCGTAGATAAATAAAAGTAAATAACTCCATAATTTGAAACATGTAAGCATATTTTTCTTTTCTCTTCTTTACTATTTTCGTATTGAATGAATAATTATTTAGTCCCCTTTTCTTCCCACAATATTTGACAATCTTACTAAAATATGAAATTTGCCATTACATACGCCCACATTCAATGGTGAAATAAGTCGGGCCACATGTAACGTCTACTCTATGGGAACCATAAATATCCGAATTGCTTTAATTTCCCTCTACACAATTTACAAGCCCATTCGCATACGGAACAACAATGCACAGGTTCAATTCGCACGTATGTAGTTATGGACTTGCTCAACTAACACAAAGCGAACAATCCTACATGGCAATTTGCATATGCATAGCAATGGAACATGTTCTCCTTGCAGTATTTGTGAATTCTTTGCTTTTGTCTCTTTTACGTGTACTTTTCCTTCACCCTCTCCCCCTATCCCCTCTAATGACCATTATCTCCAGGGTCCCTATTTTCGTAGCTTGCTTTGTTGTCTGTATACACCTGTCTGCGTTTATGTACAAGTATGTGTACGTACGTGTTTCTGTCTTTTGTGTGTGTATCAATGACTACGTATGTATATGCATGTGTCTATGTTGTTAAGTCTTCATATGTGTACGTCTGTGTACTAAGTTGCTGGAAAAGATAAACACGATTCCAATCAACTTATTTAATATTGTTTTACCTCATTTTAGTACCCTAATCAAATTTCACTTTTTTTAATCTCCACAATCAATTTTCTCTCCATTGATGAGCATTGGCTGCCACCAATTACCAACCTCCGTAAAATTACTTTCTTCCTTCCTTCAAACTCAGATGCTTGGAAAATTTAGGGAATCTTTTTTTCCGTTTTATTTCACCACTACGTCTTCATAACTTGAGATAATTCGCTTACTCCTAATCTTTTCTTGCCCTTCTTCCTTGTTCTTGCCTTCTTAGTCGGCTTCCTATCTCGATTAAGCACCGCGTTCTCTTTGCTCTCGCTTCAGCTTTATCTAATTTCCTGTCTTTTTTCTTTCCTTTACTATTTTCTTTCTCTCACTTTATATCTGTTTTCCTCTCTCTCATTCTCTCTTTTCCCTCTGTCTGTCTGTCTGCCCCCCCCCCCCTCTCTCTCTCTCTTCTCTCTCTCTCTCTCTCTCTCTCTCTCTCTCTCTCTCTCTCTCTCTCTCTCTCTCTCTCTCTCTCTCTCTCTCTCTCTCTTCCTTTCTGAGGGATGGCGCCAGACCAGACGGGCCGGCGGCCTGGCGTCTGATCTGGCGTGCTGGGGGCTGCCTGAAATGAACCTTCAGGTTGGTGCCAGTTTTCCTTTGTCTTTTGCCAATGAATTACTTATGCATATTACTCTTTCTTTCCTTGTCATGTACGAGCATTGTCTTTATGTTCCTTTGCTATGTACTGATATCATATTTTCTTATCGCAAAAGAATATTATCATATTTCCTACGATTTTTACTTCACGGTTAGGAGACGAGGATACAACTGACACAACAAAGAATGAATGTTCATCCTAAGACCATGCTCTCTCTCTCTCTGTCTCTCCCTCTCGCTCACTTCCTCCCTCACTGTCTACCTCTTTCCTTCCTTCCCGTTTCTTCCTACTCCTGCTTTTATTGTTACACCCATGCATAATTTTTACCCTCAGCCTTTACACTTTACCTCTGGTCTGACATTTTCTTTTCCTGATCCAGCCGTCTGCGTGTCTACATGTCTTTCACCTGTTATTTACTACTGCTATCAGTATTTTAGATCATTTTCGATTAGTAGCAATAGTCATTATCAGCCATTATTATTGTTTGTAATCAAATCACTCGTATTACTATCGTTATTCTTTGCAAAGAATATATAGCTACTGTTAACATTATCATCGGTTCGATTAAAGAACATAAAATCGAATTGCTAAAGATATTTTGGGTTTGATCATCTTATATACAAAAATTAGTCTCATCACAGCTAATATCGTTTGCACTGACGAACTGATGTCGACAATATCATCATCGATATGTAAAAAAATATATATTACACCTTGTTTGCTTTTCATTATCATTTTCGCTAAAGTTATTATCGCTATTGTTATTATTTCCAATATCATATTTTTTGCTAACGTAATTAACGCTGTTGTTATTATTTCCATTATCATCTTGATATAATAATTACGGATCAGGAGCACAATCATTGTTTTTATTTTCACTGTCATTACCATTAAATCAAACACTTGTTTTACGTTACTGCGTTTGTCATCATCAATAAAACAGTCATCATAATTGTTATCATTAGCAATCTTTGTTCTCATCATTATCATATTGTCGAAATCATTCCGTATTCATCAATTAAGGAGTTTGATTTGTGCCAGTTCACTCAACCATTTATCATTCATTCCCTCTCCCTCCTTTATTTTTCATTTCCTCTTTGCATTTTCTTTTACTTTTCTATTCGTCTTTCCTTGACCTGGAACACTTCCCTCTCCTCGTCTACCAAAAAGTGTTGAGGTAAAACGAAAAGATGAAGATGGATGTGGATTTAAATCATAGAAGGGCGAAAGGTAGACAGGACTAAATCTATGAAACTGAATATAAGAGGGAAGGAAGAAGGGGAGAGGGAAAGAGAGAGACAGAAGAGAAGGAGAAGGGAATGAAGGAAGGGAGGGAGATGGAGACAGAGAGGGTGAGAAAGAAAAGAGAGAGAAGAGAGAGAGAGAGAGAGAGAGAGAGAGAGAGAGAGAGAGAGAGAGAGAGAGAGAGAGAGAGAGAGAGAGAGAGAGAGACCTACAGACAGACAGACAGACAGAGGGATAAAAACAGAATCGCAGAAAACACGAGCATCCAGGAAAGAAGGAAAAAAGATACGCAACGCACCGGAGACAGGAAAGAGGAAGGGAAAGAAAAGAGCAGAAAGACGGAAAGACCTTAAAAAAAGGAAATGGCGAAAGAACAAAGAGAGAAAAGGAAGAGGAGGAGTAGGAGGAGAGGCCGAAAACGACTGCAATGAGAGAGTCAGACTGTCGCAGGAGGGGAGTCTCGCAGCCCCGGCCAGACACCGGGGCGCCGCGTCAGGAGGTTTCGCCGGTGGGAATTCCATGCGGAGAGGTGGGGGGGGGGGCTGGAGAGGAGAGGGGAGGGAGAAGTGAATGATTGAGGAGGAAAGAGGGAAGAAAGGGAGAAGTGGGGGAATGGAGGAAGGAGGGAAAAGGGGGATGGAGGAAGGAGCAGAGAAGTCGGGGGGGAGAGGGAAGGGAGAATAGGGTATCAGAGAGGAGAGGCGGATGATTATAAGGAAGAGAAGGGCTCAGGAGGAAGAGCGGGAGGGGCAAGATAAGATAGAATGGGGAAAAAGAGAGGCGGTGACGAAGGGAAAGGAGGTTGGAAAGGAAAAGGAGACAGAGGAAGAGAGGAAAACATGAGCATCTCAGTTTCCTAAAACTCAAATGATCAAATTATTTTGCAAAAATAAAATAAAAGAGAGACCGGATGCATAATCATGAGGAAAATACCGGCGAAAAATCAAATGAAAACCTGCTCAACGAAATAAAAATAATAAAAATATTAATACTACTACTACTAATAATAATATAAAGTGAAGTGAAAAAAATATAATTTTAATATCAGATAAAAGAGAAACTACAGGCCACACAAGGAAACCGGTTCTCAAGCAAGCGAGTAAGTACGTCACGGTTGCAAGTTGCATGCAACAATATATATGAATTGCAAAGGCGGAGTGAGTAAGAATATTGCAAACAGCACCTCTCACTTTCCATCATTTTTTTTATAAATGCTTAATTAAAAGAAGAGGATAAATTCCACCGAAAAATATATTAACCCTCATTTTTGGCAATTATGGTAATTTATGTTATCATAAGCATCATCATTAGTTTTTTAACAGTATTTTCTATGACCACTCACATTACTATTTTGATGAATATTACCATTATCGCCATAACCATCTTTATCATTCTATCATTCTCAAGATAATGATATTTATCATTATAGATGTCATCATCATTATTATATTTTACATTAGCAGTATAAGAACACCACAATGACGTTTTCAACTAATGCTTTCTTATCACAATCATCAATATCTTCGTCATCATCACAATCATCATCATCACTTCTCATTCAGCATCATCCAGATCCCCAGCATCAGCAATCCACTGTCACCACCCAAACAAAAGAAAACACTGTCATCACAATCATCACAATCACCACAAAACATAGCACACCAATTAACGAACATTACAATAGCACAATAATGACCTAATACAATACTTCTATCTCATCTTTCACTCACACCTCCCCCTTTACCCATACCACCTCCCCTGCCTCTTCCCTTCCCTTTACCCATATCCCCCCCCTCTCCTGCCCCTTCTCTTCCCCTCCCGCCCCACCCTAAGCTCTACCACCACTCCTTCAAAAGATAAAAAGATAGAAGAAAAAATTGAAAAAAAAGGAAAAGAGCGTGATTGTCTCCTAAAAGCGCCTTTGAGAGAATCCTGTGGTTTATTTCATTCCTTCATCTTCCTCCCTTGCAAAGACACCCACTCTGCAGTAATTAGTTTGCTGTGGGAAGGACGAGAGAGGGAGATGGAGAGGGGGGAGAGAGAGAGGGGGGGAGGGAGAGTTA
>NW_020872725.1:374964-387464 GCF_003789085.1 Penaeus vannamei | reverse complement strand
GTCTCAGAAGAATTACAGCTGCGATTAACACTGATTACTTCTCAGATAATTAGTAATCGCGGTCATACATCTTTGTGAAATTATTTAGCAATATCCGTTCAAAATACCTCAATTGAAAATAAAAGAATGAGGAAAGTGACTGATTTGCCTCATTCCAGAGTGAAAGCGTGAATATATCAAGCTAAAAATCACTGATACATTGTTTAGCAATTGACAGGAAGGAAAAGGGGGAGAGTGATTTAAAATATAAACAAAGAATAGAAAATTGTAGGTGATCAGAGCATAAGAAACAAATGAAAAAGAGAATAGATAAACAATACAGAATAACGTATACATAAATAATATATCACAGAAAAAAATAAGGAAAAGGCGAGAACAAAACAAGCAAAATACCCAAATCACGACTGAAAAATGAAGAAACGAAAAAATAAATTCACATTCATTAAACACAATAGCCCGCAATAGATCTGCCTAAAGACCAATAAAAAAGATATATTAGATGGACAATTCAAAGCGGCCGCAATCCGTTATTGGAATACGCGGTTCTGTATCATGCACAAGCACTCCATCCCCTAAGAGCTGTCATGCACAGATGAACAATCTACGTAGCAGTTGGGATAAGACGCTTTGGGTACATGAACGAATAACTTATTTTTCAAGTTCATGTTGGCAGAGATTGGATTTTTGCAAGATCTTTCTCTCTCTTTTCTATTTCTATTTTTCTCTCTCTCTTCTCGGTCTCTGACAGCCACTGTCACTGCCACTGTCTCGGTGTCTGTGACAGCCACTCTCTCGGTCTCGGTCTCTGCAGCCACTGTCACTGTCTTGGTCTGTGACAGCCACTGTCACTATTAATGTCTCGGTCTCTGTGACAGCAACTGTCACAGTCTCGGTCTCTATGACAACCACTGACACTGTCCCGACCTCTGTGACAGCCTTTGTTACTGTCTCGGTTTCTATAACAACTGTCACTGACACTGTTTCGGCCTCGGTCTCTGTGACAGCCACTGCCACTGCCACTCTCTCGGTCTCGATCTCTGTGACAACCATTGTCACTGTCACTGTCCTGGTCTCTTTGACAGCCACTGTCATGGTCACTGTCTCGAACTTTGTGACAACCACTGTCACTGTCTCGGCCTCGCCCTCTGTGACAACCACTGTCTGTGAGTCTGTCTGCCTGCCGTAAAAACTCCTTTTTAACTTTTCACTTTCACTAAGCGAGATAAATAACACCATAACTATAGTACCTCACCAACGAAATTTAGCAACCGAAAAAAGCCCAAAAAAACACATTTCCGTCCACCGTAATCGCACGATTAAATTTTTCTTTAACAAAATAGCTTGACCTCCTGAGACATATTTCATCCGGCTGTCTCCAAGCACCACGCAAATACATCTACTGCATAAATATCACCAGAGAATTCAGCCATTGAGAGTGACAGCGATGATAATGATGTTGGAAGAAAGATGACGTCATTTAGAACCTCTGCAGAAGTGGTCCAAATAAAAAGTAATTTGATGCATCACGCAACTCATGATAATGCCGGTGAATATATAAGAATATTTGGATTCATATGTACGTTTAATATCAGTCTGTCTTCCTGTTTGTTTGCTCGTCTTTCTATATGTGGTATTTATGCGAATTGTATAGTTCCGATACTTACATACATGCATACGAGTATATATATGTATATATACATATATACATATATATATATATATACATATATACATACATATATACATACATATATATACATACATGTATATATATACATACATAACATACATACATACATACAACATACATACACACACACATATATGTGTGTGTGTGTGTGTGTGTGTGTGTGTGTGTGTGTGTGTGTGTGTGTGTGTGTGTGTGTGTGTGTGTGTGTGTGTGTGTGTGTAAACGCATGAGGATATACTAGTATATACAATAAAAGCAACACTATGAGAGCATCAAATAACTGACTCATCCACACAAAATGCGAAAAAGGGCACGGATACAATGATAAACTTTACAAACAAATCGGCAAAACGAAAACGAGAAATAAAGCATTTGTGAAACAATCCTGCAAACTGCCGCTGTTAATCTACAATAATTGATAATCGCAGCTGCTTCAGTCTCACTTTCGCTCCCCTCCCTCTCTCCTCTCTCTCTCTTCTCCCCCTCCTCTCCTCTCCCTCTCCTCTCCCTCTCTCTCTCTCTCTCTCTCTCTCTCTCTCTCTCTCACGGCCTATCCTCGGTGCAACGATTAAATCCGTTTTATATATGCAAAGGATTCGCCGTTTTAATCGCGCGCGTATATTAGGCTCGTATTTTGTCGGAAAGGTGAAGCGGAGGGAATGGAGGAGAGATGGAGAGAAGGACAGAGGAGGAGGAGGAAATTGGAAGTAGAGAGGGAGGGAGATTAGAAAGGAGAGAGGGAGGAAGGGAGGGAGGGAGAGAAAAATATTCATGCAAAGACACATGCATGACCAATCATGCAACTTTCAACATTGAATCTCATTAACCACATCTCATTTAACCTCCACGTATATGCAGATACTCTCTCTCTCTCTCTCTCTCTCTCTCTCTCTCTCTCTCTTCTCTCTCTCTCTCTCTCTCTCTCTCTCTCTCTCTCTCTCTCTCTCTCTCTCTCTCTACACACACACACACACACACACACACACACACACACACACACACACACACACACACACACCACACACACACACACACACACACACACACACACACACACACACACACACACACACACACAACACACACACACACACACACACACACACAACACACAAACAACAAACACACCCACCCAAAAAAAGACGCAGGGAAACAGTGCATGACATTTCTCGTCGCGTGCTGCCAGTGAGTGTCATGCAGGCGACGCTTCGTTTAGTTCCACCGCGTTGTGTTTTGTGAGGATTGTTTGGGCCTGTTTCGTGCATGACGTTGTGTTGGTATAGTACAATTTGCGAATATGACGTGCATGATTTCCGAATAGTCTGTGCGAAGGAGTGTTTTTTTATTCGTTTTTTTTCTAAGGGGAGGGATGGGGACTGGGGGGGGACGACGGGAGGGGAGGGGGTGAACGCATGAACGAATGGTGATTAGTTCTGATTAGGTAAGATTGGGGAAAGGAATTGACCAATTTGTTTGGCGAGTTCTCAACATTTTCTCCTTTTTTAAATTTCTTTTACCCCTCACCTTTCAAAATTTCATTCTCGTTGTATTACGTTTTAAGATTTCACTGACTTACTTTTTTTTATCGGTCTTTCCTCTTTTTTCTGAACTTTTTTCTCATCTTCCTTTTCTATTCTCCATCTTCATCATCTGATATTCCCACTGCTTTATTTATTTCTCTTGTTCACACTTTTCTTTCTTTCTTTCTGTTAACCTTTTCCTTTCTTATTTTTCCTTTTCTTTCTTATTTTCGGTCTGTCCTAGTTCCGCTTCTTCTTTTGTCCTTATTTCTTTCCACTTATCCTTTTTCCTTTGTCCTTCTAAACGAAATAATGAAAAGGAAGATACAAAAACAATGAATATGACGGAACAAACAGAAGAGGAATGGAAAGGGGAAAAGTAAATATGTTAAAAAGTAAATCAAGAAATGAAAGATAGAAAAAGAAAACGAGAATAAAAAAGAAAAGAAAAGAAAGAAAAAGTAACGCGATAGAGGAAAAGAAAGAAGAAAGAGAAGAAGGAAGAAACAGAGAAAGAGCAAGAAGCGAAAGAAATGAAAACTGAAAACAAGAGAGAAATCCCCCTCACACACACACTCCTTCCGCCAAGGTCACTCGGCCAAGAAACAAGGTCAGGCGAGGTCACCAAAGGGGAATTAAGTAAAGGGAGGATCAGCGGTCTATTTATCTTTCTCTCCTTCTTTTCCTCTTTTTTTCTCTCTCTCTCCTTCTTTTTCTTTGGGATATTTTTTTATCAGTTTGTTTATTTGTTTCCTTTTTTTCTTTTAACAGGTGTAGTCCCTAATTCTTCTCCTTTTTAATTATTCTTTACCCAAGTGTTTCATATTTCTATCCCTCATGCATCCCTATTCATATGATAGCTCTTTTTTATTTAGTTATCCATATAGGCAATTTATGTCTATGTTAAAATGCAACTATGCGGTAATTCATCTACGCTGCACATACAAGATACCTGTCTACTTATATGCCTTATTCAATGACCAACCTCTGTATTTATATATCTATCCAATGACCTGCATATTTACTCGCTTATCTGTCCAATGACCTGTCTATGTATCTATCCAATGACCTGCATATCTATCCAATGACCTGCAATACCTATTTACTCACATATCTATCCAATGACCTGTATCCAATGACCTGCATATTTACTCACATATTATCCAATGACCTGACCTGCAATGCGCTGCATATTTACTCACATATCTATCCAATGACCTGCATATTTACTTCACATATCTATCAATGCATATCTATCCAATGACCTGCATTTATCATATCTATCCAATGCTATTTACTCACATATCTATCCAATGACCTGCATATTTACTCACATATCTATCCAATGACCTGCATATCTATCCATGACCTGCATATTTACTCACATATCTATCCAACCTGCATATTTTACTCGCATATCTATCCAATGACCTGCATATTTACTCACATATCTATCCAATGACCTGCATATTTACTCGCATATCTATCCAATGACCTGCATATTTACTCACATATCCAATGACCTGACTGCCTGCATATTTACTCACATATCTATCCAATGACCTGACCTGCATATTTACTCGCATATCTATCCAATGACCTGCATATTTACTCACATATCTATCTAAAGACCAAATTTACCGATCTATCTTATCTAATCTACATATCTACAACTTCGAAAGTTCCATGCTATCCCCCACCCTTTTGAAAGTTCCATGAGTATGCATCGAACACAATACCAAAAAAGAATAGGAAATAACGTTCGGTTGTGATTTCTCCAATACTGCATGGCAATATCACCCCTTAGGTCATTCCAGATCAAACGTCGGGTTATATTGGGTCAAATCTGGTCAGTGACATTTCAGAGCGCAGTGCCAAGTAAGCTTTGTCCGCGTCTGGCTCTCCTGTGTTCATCTGGGTGCCTGGATGTGTCTGTCCCTCACTGGGTATCTATCTGTTCGTCTGCTTGCCTGTTTGTCTGTTTTCGGTCTACATCTCTATCTATCTGCTGGCTATGTCCATCTATTTGTCTCTGTCTAGATCTGTCCATCTGTGGATATCTATCTGTATTCTTTGTCTCTTTATCTATTTGTCTGCGTGTCTATTTTCGGGTTATATATCAGTCTTTCTGCGGTTGGGTATGTCCATCTAATTGTTTGTCTGATTATCTGGACGCTTGAATATATATCCGATCATCTATACTTATCTATCTTTTTATTTACATGTCCATTTGTCTCTCTGTCTATGTTCGGTCTGTATCTCTACCCGTAAGGTACAGTGGTAGCGTTCTGGTCTTGCAAACTTCCCTTCCCTCCCTCCAGTGGACGGTAACCCCTGCCATTCCTTGCACACAGGGGGTAATTCAGAAGCAAAGTAAACAGACATCCTGCCACACCGAGAATAACCACGAAACAAATGGAATTCAGCTGAATTATCATTAATTAATGACTATCTACGGTTGAGTATGTCCCATCTATTTGTCGGTCTATCTATCTGACGGTCCGACCCAACCGAGCTGCTTACTTGCGTCCACGAGTGTGCGTGTGTTTGGAATACAGGTTTACGACCTCCATTCCAAACACATGGATTCATGAACGAAGGTATGAACGGATCGTGTTTCGGCCATGGCATTACATTACGAGTACAGACAGCGGCGGGTACGAATTGCATGCTATTTCGAGAACCCCGAAATTTAAACCAGATTACATCATATCCTAAGGAAAAGAGGAAAAAAAGTGAATAATCGTATTCCTCACTTTCAGCGTTCAAACGGGACATGAACAACCTGACTTCCTTTGCAATATCATCATCATTTAAGGGAAATTACACGCTAGATATAACGAGACAGTTATTGCACGCACAATAAACGAGAGAAAAAATATAACCGGACAAATATTCCCGAATTCCAAACAAGCCTGACTCATTCCCAAAAGGCGTGAAACAAGAAGGAATTAGTAAAATAACACAGAAACCTGAAACAGAATCACTATAAGAGCAAAATGAATCTGAGGAAGAGAAACACACGAGAATAATAATCGAAGTAAATCAGAGAATAAGGGATAAGAACATATACACAATGAAGAAATGGCATGGACGTAATATCAGCAAAGACATCAATCACGAGACACGAATAGAAACAAAAAGAAGGAATGAGACAAAAACGTGTGAAAAAAATCTTTCGATTGATGGTACACAGACTTAACGAATGAAACGGAAAGAGAGACGGACCGAAACGCAGGAGATAAGGACCTAAAACCCACCCAACAAATAAACAGAAATGTACATAGACCGCCCCTACGTTCATAATAAACAGCAATCATCCAATGATAACCTCCCCTCCTCTTCTTTCGCCCCAAGCCCCTCTTCCCCTTCCAATCCCTCTTCCCTCCCTCGCCCCCAGTGTTCAGTAACTGCAAAGCAAGAGCCTCTTTCCCTCCCTCTCTCCCTCACCCCCGGCGTTCAGTGAATGCAAAGTAAGGGCCTTTTCGCCTCCTTCCCTTCCTCACACCCTCCCTTCTGCAAATGACTGCAAAAGCAAACTCTTCTCCCCCCTCCCTCACCCCCAGCGTTCAGTGAATGCAAAAGCAAACCCCTCTTCCCCCCTCTCCCTCCCTCACCCCCCAGCGTTCTATGCCTGCAAAACCAAATCCTCTCCCCTCCCTCCCTCCTCACCCCTAGCGTTCAGTGACTGCAAAGGCAAACCTTCCCTCCCCCTTCTTTCCCTCCCTTTCCCTCACCCCAGCGTTCAATGCCTGCAAAACCAAACCCTTCTTCCCTCCCTCCCTCCCTCACCCCCTAGCGTTCAGTGACTGCAAAGGCAAACCTTCCCTCCCCCTTCTTTCCCTCCCTTTCCCTCACCCCAGCGTTCTATGCCTGCAAAACCAAACCCCTCTTCCCTCCCTCCCTCCCTCCCTCCTTCACCCCCTAGCGTTCTGACTGCAAAGGCAAAGGCCTAGCGAAATCTGGCGTTCGTGCAGTGAGCCCTCCCGGATTCCCCTCCGCTGAGCTTCCCGGATTCATTATCATCCTGCAACAAGCGGAGAGAGTGCCTGCGCTGTCCCCGTTCGTCACGCCGGATTCTCTCGGATGCGCGCGGATTCTCGGAAGGCCTAGAGGGTTTTCTTTCTTTCTTTTTTGTCTTTCTTTCTTTGTCTGTGCCTCTTTCTTTCAGTTTTTCTATTCCTTTCGTTTTGTTTGTCTTCCTGCCTGACTCTTTCTTGCAGTTTTTCTTTCCCTTTCTCTCTCTCTCGTGTTTATATATATATAAATATATATATATTTTTTTTCGGGGGGGTGGTCAAATATTAAATTTCTTTCGGCTCTAATTCCCTTCTCTCGTATTTGTTTATCACTCGTTAAAGCTCCTTTTTGTAGGCAAATATTACATTCTTTTCCTTTATTTTTTTCTCTTATTCTTATTACGTTTCTTACTGCTCTAATTCTCCTCTCTTTCAATTTTGTTATTCTTTGTTCATCGGGATTTTTGGGAAGGTCTCATTTGTTTAATTTCTCTTGTGTTTTCCTTCTTTCTTTAATTTTATTGTTTTATTAAGATTTATCATTGTTTCACTTTTTGCCTATTCATTAGCCACAAGCTTCTCGCTTCTTCACATATTTCTTTTGCTTTGTTTTCGTTTTGCCTTATTTTTCTTCTCCGTTTTATCACATTGTGTTGCGTTATTATCAACATTTTTTTTTAATAACAGCTCTCTGCCTCATTTGATTACACTTCGAGAATCCTTAAAAAAACAGCCTATGCATTTTCTGTACGTTACTTTACTTCCTTACGAAAATATATTCTCTTATTTGTTAATTACACCTTTCTTTTTTCGTCCATTTAATCCAACGCATGAGACATAAGACGCAATCAATGTCTCTTGTATTTGGAGTTAAACGGATTGTATTTCCCTCTCGCCCTTTCCCTTCCTTTATTGTACCTCTCTTTTTTTAATATATATCTTTACTGTTCCCACTTCCCTTGTGTCTGGATGAGAATCCTATGTGTATTAAAGAAACAAGCTCTGTGTATATCATGGTAAGGAGGTCAGTGTGTGGTGTGTCTAGACATGTACATCTTTACCCCTCTGAACACGTGGAAATATGAAGACATATAAATATCCGCACGCAAAAATAACCGACAGACACACACACCCACAGCCATAAACCCCACCCCCTCCCACCTTCCCCTCCCCTCCCACGCCTGACCGTCCACCGAGCCAAAGATAAGACGAAATTATTGACGCACTCACTCCAGGAGACGCATGCACGCTGTCAAGCTGTCATGCAGACGCGGGCCTACACACGCCTGCATGACCGCCTCCTGAAGGAAAACCCGAGTTGTGAGGGAAGGGCCCGCTCGCACTTCCTTCCCTGGAGTGAGAGATAAGGGCAGGGTGATTCGTTAGACCTTCCCTGCGCTATCACTCTTACCCTTGGCCTCGGGGTGGGGTGGGGGGTGATGGCAAGGAGAGGGGATGGAAGGGAGTGATAGTAGGGGGTGGGGAAGAGGCGGTGGTGTGGTAGGGTGTGGGTTGGGGTGCTAGGGAGGTGTAAGATGTAGGTAGGGAAGGAGGAGAAGAGAAAGAGGAAAAGGGAAGAAATGGGGAGGGCTGAGGAGGGGAGGGAGAGAGGGAGGAAGGGAGAAGGTGAGCAAGAGAGGAATGGAAGGAGGGACGGACGGAGAGATAGATTGGATAGAGAGAGAGAGAGAGAGAGAGAGAGAGAGAGAGAAGAGAGAGAGAGAGAGAGAGAGGAGAGAGAGAGAGAGAGAGAGAGAGAGAGGGAGGGAGGGGGGGGGCAAAGGTTAATGTCAAGTTAAACCAAATTGTTGATATGAATTATAAAAAGGTTGACGCTGCAAACAGAAAGAAAAAGAGAAAGAAAATAAGAAAAGGGGAAGCATGACAAATGGAAAGAGATATAGACGGATAAAGAGAGAGATAAAGGGAAAGAATGCTGAGGCAGGGGATAGGAAGTATAAAAAGAGCAATTCATCACCTATTTTTAGAAACTTGGGGAATGCAACAGAATTGGATGAGCAGAGGGAAGAGGGCGTAAAAGTCGGAATAAAGAGAAAGAGGAGGAGGAGGAAGTGGAAGGGGGAGAAAGACGAGAAGGAATAATAAGTAGGACGACGATCAGGAAAAGGAAGAGGAGGTGAATGAGGAATGAGAAATAAAATAACATAAATGTGGACGAGAAATGATAATGACATGGAAGATGAAAAAATGCAGATAAATCATGAAAATCCAATAAGATACAAAAAAGCAATTTGGATGAACACTCCGTAAAAATAGATAAGCAAATAAGACAATGAGACACAAGAGGGGAAAAAGTCATTAAAGGTAGAAAAAAGTTGCAAAACCAAACAAAACTCAACAACGAATTAAAACAAATGAAACGAGAAGAAAGAATCACAGACAAGATAGCCGACAAAGACACAGACAAGTAAAGAGAAATGAAAGGAACGAAAAACGGAAACAAATATATAAAGAATAAAGAATAAAGAAAAAAAAAAAAGAGAAAAAAGAGTAAAGAAAAAAAAGAAAGACAAAAACGAAGAGAAAAAAGAAAAGAGAAATGAAAGAAAGAAACAGAAACAAGAGAAAAGAGAGTAAAGAGAAATGAAAAGAAAGAAACAGAAACAAAGAGAAAAAAGAGTAAAGAGAAATGGAAAAAAAGAAACAGAAACAAAGAGAAAAAAGAGGAAAGACAAACGAAAGGAAAGATAATAATATAAAATTATTCTCGACTCTCTTGCTTGATCAGGTCTCGGCTAACTTTCCCTTCCTTACAGCCTGAGTTGAGGGAGACTTAGACTGAATAATCTCATTGTGGGTGTGTGTGTGTGCAGAGAGAGAGAGAGAGAGAGACGAGAGAGAGAGAGAGAGAGAGAGAGAGAGAGAGAGAGAGAGAGAGAGAGAGAGAGAGAGAGAGAGAGGAGAGAGAGAGAGGAGAGAGGGAGACAGAGATAGGGAGGGAGGGAGGAGAGGGAGAGAGAGAGAGAGAGAGAGAGAGAGAGAGAGGAGAGAGAGAGAGAGAGAGAGAGAGAGAGAGAGAGAGAGGAGAGAGAGAGAAAGAGAGAGAGAAGAGAAGAGAGAAACAGAGAGAGGAGAGTAGAGAGAGAGGAGAGAGAGAGAGAGAGACCCAGAGAGAGAGAGAGAGAGGAGAGAGAAACCCCGAGAGAGAGAGAGAGAGAGAGAAAAAAAAAAGTGTGAGTATGTGGGTGCTTCTTCATTGTTTGGGCTTGTGCGTTTCTGTGCTTGTGTCTACTTAAAAACCTACATGCTGAATCTTATAAATTCATTAACAGCATGAAGAAACTACCTACCCTCTCCCCTCCCCCTTTCCTCCATATCCTTTCGCCCTCCCTTCGACAGACACACAAAAAAGGAATAAAAAATATATAAATTACCTCAAAACAACGAAAAAATAGCTGAATGATGGTGATAATAACAACAACAAACAACAACAAAAATAATGAATAAATATACGATAATAATAATGACAAAAATAACGACAAAAGAAATAATGAAACTGCATCACAAGGAACAAATACCCAGAGCATATATGACAAAGAAAATATGAATGGATGATGATGACGATGATGACGATGAACGATGACGATGACGATGAACGATGACGATGAACGATGATGATGATGATGATGATGATGATGATGATGAGGAGGATGATGAAGAATGATGATAACGACAACAATAATAATAATAATAACATAATAAAATAATAATAAATAATAATAATAATAATAATAATAATAATAATAATAATAAATAATAATAATTGACAATAATAACAACACAATAACAATAATAACAATAATAACAATACAATATAACAATGACAATAAAAATATAATAAGAACATCATCATTCACGCTGAGGAGTTTACCAAGAAAATTCGATTTCTCCCAAAACTAAAGTCGGATTAAGGAAAAGTTTTGAGAGAAAGAGAAAGGAAAAAATCTTATTATCCGAAACCGAAACTCTCTTAAAATTGCATTTTGAATTTCGTTTTTTCACATCTTTTAAAAAGAACAAATAGATGTAATTTTTTCCTTAGAAAACATGGATAAACATTGTTTTTTTCTTCTATGGAAAAGTCGTTAAGAAAAGGAATTATCTGAAAATCAATGACTGAAAAGATAAGGAAGAAGAGGGGCAATAGCAGCAATAAGAGCAGGAAGAAGAAAATAAGGAAGGAGGAGGAGGAGAAATAACAAAATAAGGAAGAGGAGGAAGTTAATCAGGAAGAGAACGAAGAAGAGGAGGAGGAAGAGAAAAAAGAAGTGGAGGAGGAGGAGGAGGAGGAAGGAAGGAAGCGAGCCAGAAAAGAGAGGACGAGGACGCGAGAGGGGGATAATAATTTTAAACAATAATAACAACAAAAACAAAAGAAAATATAAGAACCCACGAAAAAATGACACAAAAAATAGAACAAGAAATAAACAAAGCAAAACAAGATTTAATACGCAGAATTGACCAAAATCAGAAAACGGAGAAAGGCGGAAAAGCGAGAACGACCGGGCCGCGGTCTCCTCTCGGGGCCAAAACATCGACATCCTCTCCCGACGCGGCGCAGAGGTAATCTAACCGACCCGGAATTAATGGCCGAAGGGGAGAGGAAATATTCGGTCCACTTTCTGCAACGGCGCGAAAAAAATATGGCGAAAATGGCGGGTCACTCGCGGGCTGTAAACAACGGCGAAATGGCTGATACGTTTAGATTCTTTTTAATTTCTTTATCTTTTATCTTCTTTGTTTCTTCTTTACCCGTCTCTTCCCCATCCTCGCTCTTCTTGTCTCCCCTTCTGTTTCTTTCCCATTAGCTTTTTATCCTTCATCTCTCCTTCCCTCCAAATCTTTTAATTTACATTTGTTTAAAGATTATAAAACTTCTTCCTGTTCCAAGTCTTCTTTTCTCCCTCTTCTCCTTATCATTCTCGAGTTACATTCCTCTCCTTCCCTCTCCCTCCTCCTTTACCGTAAATGAAACTGCGTCTTTTTTTCTTTCATTTTCTTTACCTCATTCTTTCTCTTTTTATTCTTTTCTCTCTCGTTACAGGTCTTTCAATTTCTTTTACTCTTTTTAATTCCATATTTAACTTGTTGCATCTTCTTTTATAACGTTTGGTGTTCTGTATTTTTTCTCTCCTCTCTACTTATTTGTTCAATAACAAGCAGATAGTAAGATAAGCTTAAGCGCGAATTGATATGTAGAAAGGGACATAATTTGCAGATCAATAAATAAACACATATATGAAATGCCAA
>NW_020872725.1:367464-369964 GCF_003789085.1 Penaeus vannamei | reverse complement strand
ACCTCCCGCCACCACAAAAATTGAAAATGACAAAACTTAAATCAAAAAGTACAATTACTATATGAAACGTGAATAACTTTTTTTTATCTTCTCCCTCCTTTCTTTAAAAAAAAAAACAGATAAACAAATAAACACACAAACAGACAGGTCAATAAATATAACCCAAACACCACGCAGATACACATACATAAATAAATCAATAAAAAAACAATCAATCAATCTCCATCACACACAGACACGACCCCCATAAAAATACACACATAAGACAATAACAAAATCCCTAATCAAATTAATGAAGCGAGAAGTTCCAAAACCGACACCGGCAACGTACAGATTTCGTTCCCTTTCCTTCCGCCTTGAAATCATCATCACGGATCCGACACAGTTTGCGCAACTTGGTCTCAACGTCCGGGGAAAAAACGCCGATGAAAAGTTTATTGGTCTCCTCGGCTGATCGTTGATTTCTTCGGTTCTAGTAATTTATTTTTTACTTTTCATTTCTTACTTATTATTGTTTACTTGCTTACGTCTGTTGTTTTCTTTATGTTGGTGTCTTTTCCTGATTTCTTTTCCCCTTTTATCTCCCGTTTCTGCTTTTTTTTTAGTTTTTATTTCCGTTTTTTATGTCTCTAACTTATTCGTTGCTATTCGTTTTTCTTCCATTTCCCTTTCTTATCTCTTGCTTCCTAGCTTTAGTCTGCTTTTAATTCCTCGGTTCTTTCAGTTTCCTTTCATCTATTTACCTATCCTTAATTCATTCATCCTTACCTGTCTCTTACCTATTGCTTCCTTGTTTATGTCTTCATCTTTTCTTCGCTTCTATTCCGTTTCCTTCTCTTTGATTTTCCGTTTTTCTTACTATTATTACTCTCCATTTTTACCTATATTTGTCATCATCATTTTTTTTTTATTCTTGCTTTCATATATTTTAATTCCGCTTTTAAATTTCTTCCATTGGTTTTATTCACCCTCACGTTCCTTCCTTATCCCTCATCTTCATTTTCCCCTTAATTTTCCCTTTCCATTTATTTCCCTTCGTTCTTCTGGCTGTTACTTCCCTTCATTTTATCCTTAATTCTCACCCTCGTGCGCTATTTCCTCCCTATCTCCCAGTCTCCTCTCACTCCTCTCTTTATATACATCGATTCTTATTTGCCTGTCCCCTCTTTTCCTCCCACCTTTATTTCACTCATTCATTCTTTTCCATCTCCATTATCACCACCCGATTTACCTCACCTTTTGCAGAATTATTCCGGATAAATGCAAACATTTATTTACAGCTGCAAAAGTGTTTAGATTTTGTCACACAGATAAGTAAGGTCTATACGAAAATGGTAGTTTTTTTTCGAAAAGTGTCATGAATTCATGTTGCTAACGTCAAACAATTTTCATTTTTTTACTAAATCATTACCAAATATACATGTTTATGCATACATATACATAAACATAAATACTGTGTGAGTGTCACTGCTTTTTATATATATATATATATGTGTGTGTGTGTGTGGTGTGTGTGTGTGTGTGTGTGTGTGTGTGTGTGTGTGTGTGTGTGTGTGTGTGTGTGTGTGCGCGTGTGTGTGCGTGCGTGCGTGTGCGTGCGTGCGTGCGTGCGTGCGTGCGTGCGTGCGTGTGTGTGTGTGTGTGTGTATGTGTGTGTATGTGTGTGTGTGTGTGTGTGCGCGTGCGTGTGTGCGTGCGTGCGTCCGATTACCAATACCTCTGTCTACCATATATACAAATGCACACATGACTCACAATCCCCTGGCCATAAGCTTTACCATTCCTTGATTATCCGCAACACATTTCATCATAATCGAAGCAGCTGATCGCAAAACTCATCAAATAGAAACCATTAATCCCATAAAAGGCATCCACACTGTTGACTCGCTATACCCTGCGGCCTCCTCTCTGCAAAGACTGATATACGAGCAACATCTGCATCATTGCAAAGCCCACGATGATGTACGGCGTAAAAAAGGCACTTGACTTCGCGACTTCATCACTTTTAACCTCAGGCTGCAATAATGATGCCGAAGTTCATATGAGAGAGTGGACACAGATAAATTAGGTTAAAAAATGAATATTCCTAGACATTCTGTACGGCACTGTAAGAACTGATTATGCAATATTGAACACAATGTCATGCAACACCGTCATTCTTCATAACATGCAATAAACCTGCAGTTTTTTTTCAATCCAAGTACCACAATTCAAGCAATAACTCACACAAAGACCACAGAACAGTTAGTTATATTTGAGAAAAAATAAAACCTCGGGCCGATCATAAAATAAGCAGAAATTTATATCGTCGCGGAATCTTGCCTTAGTAACAGACTTTCTGGAGAACGAAATTTGTCACATATTTTCTTTTTCTTAATGAAGTTAGTTTACTTTGACTAATTACAGTCTAATTACAGATTACACCCCCCCTTTTATTATTTGTCAGCTATTAAATACTCACATAAACTGTCACTGCTTTATGATAATGCTCTGCAATAAG
>NW_020872725.1:357464-362464 GCF_003789085.1 Penaeus vannamei | reverse complement strand
TGTGTGTGTGTGTGTTTATGTATACATATATGTATATATATATATATATATATATAATATATATATATATATATATATATATATATATATATAGAGAGAGAGAGGAGAGAGAGAGAGAGAGAGAGAGAGAGAGAGAGAGAGAGAGAGAGAGAGAGAGAGAGAGAGAGAGAGTGAGAGAGAGAGGTAGATAGATAGATACATAGATATATTACTTCCTTCTTCCTTTCCCATTCTTTCCAATTTCCTCCACTTCTTAATAGCCTCCTCTCTTCCCCTTTCCCTCCCTTTTCCTTTTCCTCCCTCTTACTCTCCCTCACCCTTCGCTCTCCCCTCCAAGACCCCTCCTACACCACCAACACTCGTCAAGCCACGGCATTTAAGTTTTGACCAAGTTATTCCTCGAGACTTGAAAGTTACTTACCAAGTCAGAGATCTTGTGCTCAAGTCGCACGACCTGATGACCTAGTGACCCGAATGACCCGGACGCGAGGCGTTGTCACCCGCAGCAGAAGGTCAAGATGACGACCTGTCTCAGTCAACTTCCCAAAAGGGACTCCAGCTATGTAAATTTGCGTTAATGAGCGTCTGTGTGTGTGTGTGTGTGTGTGTGTGTGTGTGGTGTGTGTGTGTGTGTGTGTGTGTGTGTGTGTGTGTGTGTGTGTGTGTGTGTGTGTGTGTGGTGTGTGTGTGGTGTGTGGTGTGTGGTGTGTGTGTTTGTGTGTGTGTGTGTTTTGTGAGTGTGTGTTTGTGTGCTGTGAGTTGTGTGTTATGAGGGCTGTGCCCAAATGAAAATCTAAACGAACCGATGACAAACCAAATGAAAGTGAAAGCAAATGAAAATCATTTATATGTATGTACTTTTGCGTTGCTGTTTACATTCTAACATAAATCTGTTTTCAGGAAACGATTTGTATTATTTCACATAAAATCACATTTTTTACATTAAACATCGAGAAAAGCATCATAAACATAATTGGATCTACTTCTATATCTACCTATCAGTTTGTATCTACTTTTAGTCTTTTTAACGGCAATAGAAATCGTTGAAGTTTGCACATCTATTGCGGCGCAACCTCTTCCTCAGTGCATCTCTTTCTCTCTCTTTGCCCCTTGCCCCGTGGGTCTTCAAGCTCTCTCCCTCCCTCTCTTTTTCCCTCTCTCGTTCCCTCCTTGCCTTCCTCTCTCCCTCCTTCCTGCCTTCAATCACCCCCTGTCTCACTCCCTCTCGCTCCTTCCGTCACCCTCCCTCTCTCACTCTTCCCCTCCTCCTACCATCCCTTCCTCCCTGCTACCCCCTCCTACCCTCCCTTTCTCCTTCTCCTACCCTCCCTTTCACCCCCATCTAACCTCCCTTTCTCCCTTTCTCCCCCCTCCTATACCCTCCGTTTCCCTTCCTACCCTCCCTTCCTACTCCTACTCTCCGTTCCCCCTCCTACCTCCCCTTCCCCCTCCTCCCCTCCCTCCCCTCTCTCGACCTGCAGTGCTCCCTCCCACTGCATCCCCACGCCGGCTTGCAGGAAGTTGAGCAGCTTATCTCCACAGTCTGGGACACTCAAAACTTTATTATCGTGGCTGTCGTCTGAAGGTCTAGGATGAGGAGGAGGGGAGAGGGGGGAGCGGAGGAGGGGAGAGGAAGGGGCGGAAGAGGGGAGAGGGAGGGGCGGAAGTGGGGAGAGGGAGGGGCGGAAGAGGGGGGAGGGAGGAGAGGAGGGAATGGGAGGGGGGAGGATGAGTTGAGAAAGGGCAGTATAAGAGGATAATTGACTTTCTTCACTGCTTTCTCGACTCCTTTCACTCTTCCTCTCCCATTCCCCTCTTCCCTTGTGCGTCCCATTCACACCGTCCTCCTCCTTCTCTCCTCCCCTGCACCTCCGCATCACTCTTACCACGCCCCTTTACCCCACTCCCTCCACCCCCTCCTACCCATTACCCCCTTCATTCCCCTCCTCCCTATTCCTCCCTCAATCCTCCTTCCCTCCTCCCTCCCTCCCTCCCCTCCCCATTCCCCTTCCCATCCTCCCCCTCCCCTCTTTCAATCCGCGAAGAAGACATACAGGAGGAGGAAGAGAGCGAGATTTACGGACGCGAAAGGAGCGTGTTTTGTTCGCGCTGAGCTTGGGTCTTGAAGTATCTGCGTTGGGATAAAAGATAGGCGATCGAGGAGGAAGAGAGGGGGGGGGGAGAGGGGAGAAGGGGAGAGAAGAGAGGGAGGTCGGGGACTGTGACGGCCCGGAACTCAAAAATTTCCCTCTTCATCTCCCTCTCTTTCTTCCTCTCCCTCTTTTTATATCTATATCCATCTATCTCTATCTACGAATCTATCTCTATTCCTGTGCACATGTGTACAATAGATTCAAGAAGGCTCTCGGTGGCCGCGACCCCAATATGAGCCAACGTTTTGTATCAAATAACACGAGATACATCCCCAGGTACAGAGGCCATTCTGTCGGCACACGTGAAGAAGCTAGTTTTATTGGACCCGAGACAATGCGTCATTTCATGCTGAATTTTGCAATACTTACTGTGGGTATTCAATTTCCTTCTTTTTTGTGTGTGTTTTTTTATGCATGAATCTACATGCACACAAAATAATGATGATGAAAAATAACATGCAAACAAACGCACATATCCGCGCATACTGGCACGCATGCACGCGCGCACACACACATACGGACAAAATGGAAAAGTCATATTCACATCTGACTTTTAATATTCAGGATACATCGAATAGAAATGAATTGCCTTGGAAATTAGATGTCCCGCCGCTATACTATTGGAACAAATAAGTAAAAGAGAAAGGAAAAGAAAATGCTCTCCCTCCTTTCTCTCTCTCCTTTCCTCAACTCCCTCCCTCTCTCCCTTCTCCAACTCCCTCTCCCTCTCTCCCTTTCTCCAACTCCCTCCTCTCCCTCTCTCCCTCTTCCCCTCCCTCTCTCCCTCCAACTCCCTCTCCCTCTCTCCCTTCTTCCAACTCCCTCTCCTCTCTCCTTCCTCCAACTCTTCTCCTCTCTCCCTTCCTCCAACTCCTCTCCCTCTCTCCCTTCCTCCTCAACTCCCTTCTCCTCTCTCCCTTCTTCCAACTCCCTCTCCCTCTCTCCCTTCCTCCAACTCCTTCTCCCTCTCTCCCTTCCTCCAACTCCCTCCCCCTCTCCCCTTCTTCAACTCCCTCTCCCTCTCTCCCTTCCTCCAACTCCTTCTCCCTCCTCAACTCCTTCTCCCTTCCCTTCGCCAACTCCTTCTCCCTCTCTCCCTTCCTCCAACTCCTTCTCTCCCTTCCTCCAACTCCCTCTCCCTCCTCCCTTCCTCCAACTCCTTCCCTCTCTCCCTTCTCTCCTCTCCTCTCTCCCTTCCTCCAACTCCCTCTCCCTCTCTCCCTTCTCAACTCCCCTCCCTCTCTCCCTCTTCCAACTCCTCTCTCCCTTCTTCCCTCTCCCCTCTCCCTCTCTCCCTTCTTCCAAACTCCCTCTCCCTCTCCTCCTTCCTCCAACTCCCTCTCCCTCTCCCTTCCCTCCAACTCCCTCTCCTCTCCTCCCTTCCTCCAACTCCTCTCTCCTCTCTCCCTTCTCTCCCTCCCTCTTTCTCTCCTTCCTCCAACCCTCTCCCTCTCTCCCTCCTCCAACTCCCGTCTCCTCTCTCCCTTCCTCCAAACTCCTCTCCTCACTCCTTCCTCCAAACTCCCTCCTCTCTCTCCCTTCCTCCAACTCCCTCTCCCTCTCTCCTTCCTCCAACTCCCTCTCCCTCTCTCCTTCCTCCAACTCCCTCTCCCTCTCTCCCTCCTCCAATCCCTCTCCCTCCTCCCTCCTTCCAACTCCCTCCTCCCTCTCTCCCTCTCTCCCTCCCTCTCCCATCCCTTCTCCACTCCCTCTCCTCTCTCCCATCCTCTCCTCTCCCTTCCTCCAACTCCCTCTCCTCTCTCCCTTTCCTCCAACTCCCTCTCCCCTCTCTCCCTTCCTCCAACTCCCTCTCTCCTCTCCTTCCCCAACAACCCTCTCCCTCTTCTCCCTTCCTCTCCCTCCTCTCCTCTCCTCCTCCAACTCCCTCTCCTCTCTCCCCTCTCCCTTCCCAACTCCCTCTCCCCTCTCTCCCCTTCCTCCATTCTCCTCTCCTCTCTCCCTCTCCAACTCCCTCTCCCTCTTCTCCCTTCTGCAACTCCCTTCCCGCTCTCCTCCCTTCCTCCAACTCCCTCTCACCTCTCTCCCTTCTCCAACTCCCTCTTCCCTCTCTCCCTTCCTCCAAACTCCCTCTCGCCTCTCTCTTCTCCAACTCCTCTCTCCCTCTCTCCTTCCTCCAACTCCCTACTTCCCTCTCTCCCTTCCTCCAAACTCTCTCCCTTCCTCCAACTCCTCTCCCTCTCTCCCTTCCTCCAACTCCCTTCTCCCTCTCCTCCCCTTTCCTGCAACTCCCTCTCCCTCTCTCCCTTCTTCCAACTCCCTCTCCCTCTCTCCCTTCCTCCAACTCCCTCTCCCTCTCTCCCTTCCTCCAACTCCCTCTCCCTCTCTCCCCTCCAACTCCCTCTCCCTCTCTCCCTTCCTCCAACTCCCTCTCCCTCTCTCCCTTCCTCCAACTCCTCTCCTCTCTCCCTTCCTCCAACTCCCTCTCCCCCTCTCCCCCTCTCCCTCTCTCCCTTTCTCCAACTCCCTCTCCCCTCTCTCTCCCTTCCTCCCAACTCCCTCTCCTCCTCTCCCTTCCTCTCTCTCTCCCTCTCTCCCTTCCTCCAACTCCCTCTCCCTCTCTCCCTTCCTCCAACTCCCTCTCTCTCTCTCTCTTCCTCCAACTCCTCCCCTCTCCCTACCTCTAACTCCTCTCCCTCTCTCCCTACCTCTAACTCCCCTCCTCCTCTTCTCCGCCTCTAACTCCTCTCCTCTCCCTCTAACTCCTCTCCCTCTCTCCTCTCCCTCTCCCCTCTTCCTCCCTAACCTCTAACTCCTCTCCCTCTCTCCCTACCTCTAACTCCCTCTCCCTCTCTCCCTACCTCTAACTCCCTCTCCCTCTCTCCCTCT
>NW_020872725.1:344964-352464 GCF_003789085.1 Penaeus vannamei | reverse complement strand
CGGATAAGCGGATAAAACCCGGTGATAACGAGGAAAACGAATAAAAGGGGTCGAAAAAAGAGACGAGAACAATAAGGCAAAAATAAGAAAAAAAGTGCAAGGTAAAAAATAATAAGTTAAACTAATGATGATAATGATACGAAAATAAAAGATAAGAAAGCTTAAACGGCATAGTTTCTGAAAGCAAAAACCTCCGCCGTAACTCTTAATCTCCACCTTTGTCTTTTCTTAAGAAATCTACCAAACCTAAACTCAAAATCTGCGAATAGTACGAGCGAGCTGGATATTCTTTGCTAAGATAGCCACGCTCTTAGTGTGAACTGCACACACATTATCGCAAATATCTCTGAAATGAACTGAATTCATGTCATCGAACAAACCATTTCCCTTTCTCCTTCCCCTCATGGCATCCTCTCCACTCTCGTCTCCTGTTCCCTCTCCTCCTCTCCCCTGTACTTCCTCCTCTCCTTTCTCCTTTCTTCTCCCCTCTCGTCTCCTCTTCCCTCTCTCCTCCTCTCCCCTCTACTCTCTTCTCCTCTCCCTCTCCTTTCTTCTTCCCACGCCCCTTTCCCCCTTTCGCCTCCTCTCTCTTCCTCCCCTTCTCGCCTCTCCCTCCTCCTTTCCCCTCTCCTTTCTTCTCCTTCCTCTCCCATCCCCTTTCCTCCCCCCCCCCTTAAAAGCGATCCCAAAAGCTACTCATCTACTCAAAGCCTCACGACCAAACTTTAATCAGCTGTTTCCTGGGACATGGGTGACTCACACCTAAATTTCCATCACAATCCGCTAGTAACTTTTCGCGTGATCTTGCATACAAACGTCCAGCTCAAAAACCAAGGTAAAGATTATCGAATAAATAGAAAAAAAAAATAGTGCATAACCTCCTGAATGGATGTAACAAAAATAACGAGCAATTATTTTTAAAAATGGAATAGCATACGGACAGAACAAGTCTAGTTACCGATATATTTTATTAAACTATTTTTACTGAATAAATCTCCACTTCTTTCTTTCTTTCTCTCTCTCTCTCTCGCTCTCTCTCTCTCTTCTTCTATCTCTCTCTTTCTTTCTCTCTCTTCTTTCTTTCTATCTGTTTCTCTCTCTCTCTCTCTCTCTCTCTTTTACGTGCGAACACACGCACAAACACACATGCACAAACACTTAGCGCCTTTCATTCACGCAGTTACCACGACGGAGCCAACAGCCTCTGGAGACGCTTTGACGAAGTGGCCGACGGTTCTCTCAGCTGCCCCACGAATTCACTCTGCCGGGTTGGGGCCTCAGACCCTCCCTCTATGTCTTCCTGTTGTGATTTTTTCTCTTTCACTTTGCTTTCCTTCAAATTCTCTCTCCCTTTCTCTCTCTCTTTCTTTCTTCTCTGTCTCTGTCTCTTGTCTCTCGTTCTCGTTCTCGCTTTCTATTTCTCGGTCTCGGTCTATCGCTCTTGCTCTTGCTCTCGCTCTGTCTCTCTCTCCTTATCTCCCTCTGCCTCCCTCCTTCCCTCCCTTACGGCATTTCTACCGATTCTATTGTCTACACTTCCTAGCCTTCTCAATTCTAGTGAATATGTGTACGGGTGGCACGTAATTTGTGGGTTGAGTGTGTACATGCGTATGTCTATGAATGTGGGTGTGTGCATTTTTATGTGCATGTGTGTATATGTACCTGTCCATGTACACAAGCATTTTCCACTCCCATTTTCCACCCAGACTTGTACACAAATCTAAATTCATTACTCCAACCCCAAGCACACTTTAAAGGTGAACCATCCCCCCCTACGCGCTTATCGTCTGACCTTTCGGGCCTTTCCTCCTGCCACGTGACCCCTGACCCTCGACCTCTGACCTTTCGTGTAGCTCAACCATCATCAGAAGTGACTTGACATGTATTGGAGCCTTTTGCCCTTATCTGTACGCGCTGATAATCGACCCAAGGTGTCACCGCCGGGAGATAAGAGGTTAGGGGAGGGGAGGGACGGGAGGGGGAGGAGGGAGGAGAGGAGGAGTGAGGGTTAAATAGATGGGGAGGGGAGGGGAGGGAGAGGGAGGAGAGGGGGTTAAATAGATGGGGAGGGAGATGAGAAGGGTAGGAGGAGGGAAATAAAGGGGAGATAGAAGAGAACGAGGAGGGAGGGGAAGAGAGGTAGAGGTAGTAGGAGAAGGGGAGGGTGGGGAGGAGAAGGGGGAAGGGAGGGGGAGTGATGAAGGGAAGAAGGGAAAGTAAAAAGGAGATAAAAAGAAGGAAAGAAAGGAGGGAGAAAGTAAGGGAGGGGAGGAAGAGGCGAAAATGAGAGAGGAAGGACGGAAGGAAATCGAAGAGCAGCCGAATCGCAGCCCAAGGATGTGATCAAGGACTGTAGGCTGCAAACATGCACGCATATGCACATACACATGCATGCGCTCATAAACATATAAATATATATACGCATGCACATACACACAACAAATACATATATATATATATATATATATATATATATATATATATATATATTATATATATAGTGTGTGTGTGTGTGTGTGTGTGTATGTGTGTGTGTGTGTGTGTGTGTGTGTGCGTGTGCGTGTGCGTGTGCGTGTGTGTGTATGTGTATGTGTATGTGTGTATGTGTATGTGTATGTGTATGTGTGTGTGTATGTGTGTGTGTGTGTGTGTGTGTGTGTGTGTGTGTGTGTGTGTGTGTGTGTGGTGTGTGTGTGTGTGTGTGTGTGTGTGTGGTGTGTGTGTGTGTGTTGGTGTGTGCGCGCGCGCGCGCGCGTGCGTACGTGTATGTTACTACGTTTACATAATTTCATATGTGTTCGTGAATTTGTATGTACGTTTACACGCGCGCGCAAATTTCACAATCCCAAATGTTTTCTTAAGGATGAAGAGACAAACCCCATATCCACCCCACCTCTTCCTTCCTCCTCTCCGCTCCTCTTCCTCCCTTCTTCCCTTCACCTCCTTCCCTCCCTCTTCCCTTCAATCTCTTGCTCCCTCCTCTATATCCTCAGTACTGTCGTTACATCTTTATTGCGCGGGGAAGGAGGGAGAAGGCGGAAGGGGGGGGGGAGAAAAAGAGAGAGAGAGAGATGGAGGGAGAGGAAGGGAAGAAGAGAGGGGGAAGGGGAGGGAAAAAGGAGAGGGTGGAGGTTGGAGAGAGAAGAGGAGAGGGTGGGGGAGAGAAGAGGAGAGGGAGAGGGGAGGGGGTGAGAGGGAGTTATGAAGAGAGCGAGAGGGCAGAAGGGGGAGAGATGAAGAGAGGAGAGGGAGGAAGGGGGAGGATGACGAGGGAAGACGGAGAGAGGAAGAGAGGGAGGAGGTGAGGGGAAGGGATGAAGAGAGGGAGAGGGAGGAAGGGAGGGAAGAAGAGAGGAGAGAGACGGAGGGAGGGGGATATGGGCATACTAAACTTTTATGAGTCGAGGTATTTGCGAACATCCCTTTGCACGAACACTGTGCTATTGAGGGAGGGGGAGGGGGGGCGGAATGAGTGAGAGGAGGATAAGAGGATGATGTGGAAGGGGGTGGGGGCGTAAAGAAGACGGAGGATAGGAAGAGAGAAGACGCGGAGACGAGGAGGTAAACAAAAAGTAGGCGGGAGAGAAGAGAAGGAAGATGGATGGGGAATGAAAAAAGAATGAGATTAAGAAATAAATGAACAAAGGAAGAAAGAAGAAGGGAAGACTAAACCAAAGAAAAGCAGAAAGGGAAAGGGAGGGGGGAGAGAGAAGAGAAGGAGAAGAAGAGGAAGAGGAGGTGGAGGAGGAGAGGAAGAAGAGGAGGAAAAGGAGGAAAAGGAGGAGGAGGAGGAGCAGCAGCAGCGGAGGTAGGGGGTGGGGTAATTGGAACCACGCCCAACCCTTGGAAGATTTTAATAAAACGTCGTTTGAAGGAATATAACGAAGTTATGGTATAAATCACGTCAGTGAAAATATCATGATTTATATTATGACGAGAAAATAATATTCATGGCAGTGGAATAATACGAAAATTACAATTATCTCTCCAACAGAATAATAACAACAATACAAACACCGTTTTCATCATTATAATGATAATGATGACAAATGTGATGATTATCAATATAATTTCATCCCTACTATCTTTAACATTTTTATTATAATCATCATCTTTATTATTACTATCACTGTCATTATCATCATTTTCATTGTCATTATGATCATTATCATCATTTTCATTGTCATTATGATCATTATCATCATATCGTTATTGCAATTATGATTACAACTGCAACTACTTTATAATTATCCTTATTTCGCCTGGTAAAATTATTCCTCCTCTAATCCCTCTTCTACTGGCAAGAATAACACACAAACAAATAATAGCTATTCCTGCGATGATGGCGGGTGTGGTGTGCGAAGGAGGGGAGGGGGGGGGGGAGATGGGAGGGGGGGTAGGAGAGGTGGTGAGAGAAGGGAGGGGAAGAGGCTAGAGTGCGTAAAGAGGGAGGGGAGGGAGAAGAGCAAGAAGAGGGTGGTGGAAGACGGATGGGGATGAGAAAGGAGAAAGAGAAGAAGGGATGGTGAGAGAGGAAGGGGAAGATAGGGGAGGGACGGAAGAAGTGGATAGGGGAGTGGAAGGGAAGGTAGGGGAGGAAAGGAGGGGAGGGAAAGTAGGGAGGGAGAGGAGGAGAAGGGAGGGGAAAGGAAAGGATAGCAAGCATACGAGGATTAGCAGGGATGGTATGTGTGAGAGGGGTAAGAGGAAAGAAGAGAGAAAGACAAAGAGAAGGACAGAAATGCAATAACAATAGAGAGAGAAGAGAAACAGAAACGAAAGAGTTGTGGTACAAGGGAAGGAAGGAGGGAGGAGGGGGAGGAGGGGGAGGGGCAGAGGGGAGGGGGAGAAGGGTATCGTACAGCTGGCGTTATCGACAAGCATTATAGGTCCGTGTTGCAATATCGTCCGCAGATATTCATTCACGCTTGTATATCTTGCAACATGGATAGCGCATTAATGCACGTATGCAACGGTATCTATGAAGTCATACCAAGAGGGGGAGGAGAGATAGGGAGGGGGGAGATATTTGATAAAAGAGGAGGCAATTGAAGTTTTTTTAGAAAAAAAGGTAAGGAGTTCGGAAACAATGGGCTGTATGAAGAAGGAGGGGAGGGGACGAAGGAGGAAAAATAGGGAGGAAATAGGAGGGAGATAGGGAAGAAAATAGGTGGGAGGAAAGAGGAACGAGGGAGATAGGGAAGAAAATAGGTGGGAGAAAGAGGGAACGAAGGAGGGAGATAGGGAAGAAAATAGATGAAAGAGAGAGAGAGCGAGAGAGAGAGAGAGAGAGAAGAGAGAGAGAGAGAGAGAGAGAGAGAGAGAGAGAGAGAGAGAGAGAGAGAGAGAGAGAGAGAGAGAGAGAGAGAGAGAGAGAGAGAGAGAGAGAGAGAGAGAGAGAGAGAGAGAGATACTCACAAAAAAAAAGAAATATTCTAAACATATAAACAAACACCACAAATAAACAGAAACAACCAACCAGACACAAAAACAAAAAACAAAAAATAGATAAAAAGAAAAAAAAAATATTTAGAACCGACAGACCCAATCCCCAGCAATGCCATCAATCTGGAGTCGAAGAGAGTCATATTAAAGAACTTTGAATTCATTATCCATTAAAGTCAGGGAGAAATGTCACAACCCTCAGGCCAAGACAACTTCCGCCAATATCAGATGGCGCAGAGAGATGAGATAAGGTGATGCTGAGACACGCTGAGAATGGGAGATGGAAAGATTTGTGAAATTATGACGCAGAGAATTAAAAAGGAGATAAAAATACATCAACTGTTAATATTATTTCAATCATGACGCTTAGAATTTAAATATATATATAAAGGAGATAAAAATATATGTAATATCATTTTAATTATAACGCTAAGAATAAAAGGAGATAAAAATATATCGACTATTAATATCATTTTAATTATGACGATTAGAATTTTGAAATAGAGAAAAATATATATCGACACTTAATATTACTTTAATCACCGATCTATTCATTTGGGGAAAAATAGTACAAAGAGGCAGATTACCTTTAGATTGTTTGCTAATAATCCAGTTTTTTTTAGTATACTTTGTCTTCTTTATTCTCTCCTCCTTATATCTCTTCTTCCTCTCAATTCTTCTTTTCTGTGCTTTCCTTCTTTTATCTTCCAACTCCTCCTCTTGTTCCTTCTGCTCCTCTTCCTCCTTTCTCTTTCTATCTCATTCTTGTTTTCATTCTTATTCTCTTTCTCTTTCTCCTTCACCTTCTTCTCCTCTGTCTACTTAGATTTTCCTTTCATATTCTCATTTTCTTTTACTTTTTTTCTTTTCAACTTTTAATGATTTTATTATCAACATAAGCATCAATGTCATTACCAGCCCTCCTCCTTTTTTCCTTCTTCTTACTCTTTTTCTTCTTCCTCCTTCTCCCTCTCCTCCACTTCTTCCTCTTCCTCCTCCTCCTATCCCCTCTCCCCCCCCCCACTTCCCTCAGAAATCCTTCACTAACCTTTCTTCATCAATCACAACTTCCGGTTTGCAATTAGTCTCTCTACCTTTAAATTTTCCCCTCAAAGCGGGTCGGCCTTAAGAACGTACCGGCGGTCATACGCGTGTAATAATTCCTAAAAAATAATAATAATAATAAAAATAAAGATAAATAAATAAATAAAAATAAAAAAAAATAAATAAATAAAATAAATAAAAATAAAAACAAAAAATAAAAAAAACACGGACTTGTGGAGGTGGGTGTGTTGTGTACGTGTACGTGTTCGTACGTGTGCGTGCGCATGTCACTGTCTATGTCCGCGTACGTGTCCGTATACGGGTCTGTGTGAGTGTCCGTGTGCGCGTTCCCTTGTACGTACGTGTGTTTACGTATAAGTGTACGCTTCCGTGTGTGTGCGTATAAGTGTGGGGGGGGAGGGAGGAAGGAGGGGGGAAGGAGGGAAGGAGGGGAGAGGAGAGTCATCTGATAGGGCCAGAGGGGGTCGGAGAGGTGAGGAGGAGGATAAGAGGAAGGACATATAAAAGGCAGATGCAAAGAAAAATAGCGAAGGGGGAGAGAGGGGAAAGAGACGGAAGGGGAGAGGGGGAGGAGGGATTATTCGTAGCTCGGTCTCGCCAGCTTGGAGCGAGAGAATAAAGAAGGGACACAGAGACATAGGGAGGGGAAGATAGAAGAACAGATTAAGCCAGCGAAGAAGAGAAGGAAGAGAAGACATAATAGGAGAGGAGAGGAAGACGGAGGGCTAAAGAAAGATGCAATAACGGGGACACACACACACAAAATGAAGGAAACAAGAGAGGGAGAGGATAGGACAAGGGTCATTCATAGCTTGATCTCGCTGGCTTGGCTTGGCTTAGTTCGGGGTCGCCGTTTTTCCTTGGGTTTCTGTGCTTAGTTTGGCTTGCCTTGACTTGACTTAACCTTGGCTTTTTCTTAGTTCAGCTTGATCTCTCCTGCTTTGCTTGGCTTTGATTTGCTGGACTTAATTTGCCTTGACTTTGTTTGCC
>NW_020872725.1:327464-329964 GCF_003789085.1 Penaeus vannamei | reverse complement strand
GGGAGGAAGCGAAAGAGAGAGAAAGATAGATGAATTACAGAAAAAAGACAGAATGACGAAAAAGAGGAATGAAACAGTTTACAAATAGAGATAATTAGAATGAGAAACAGTAAGAGAAAATAAAAACGAGGAAGAGAAATGCAATAATGAACTACTTGTATTCAAATTACCTGCATAGTAATAAACCTTACTTATGAAGCATTTTCTCTTTTTTTATAATTTCTCTTGAAATTATAAAAAGTAAAAGTTAAACAAAAATATTCCTATATCAATGCGGTTGAAAGCTATCGTCCATTACTGTTAGTTACCTTAAAAGCATAATAATATGACGAAATATATTCGCATATATATTGCATATGCTTTTAAACTTGGCATATGCTGAATTCTAGTATTCAGTTATAAACATGGATGCAGAAACAAATACGTACGTATGCACGCATGCACACACACACACACACACACACACACGCACGCACGCACGCACACACACATTCCCCAAGACATAAAATCTTCATCGTCTGAAAATGACATCGTTGCTCACGCCACTACTAGTTGTAAGCATTTACTCTAAAGGAAAGAGAAATCACGAAAAAATATTTTAAAAAAGGGAAAAAGGAAGGAGGAAGGGAAGGGAAAGAAAACGAATGAGAGAACAGCAACACAATTATCGAGATTAAGAAACACACGACGGTAAGAAAATGTGGTGTGAACCCGTAGGAGAGACTAAAGTATACCACAGACAGACCAACAAATTACAACCGGGCTCCCTCCCTCGCCGAACACCTTGCCACTCAACTAGAACTGACCACGCCCTCTTGAGTGGCGTCTGAGGGGGGCCTGCCACTTGGCTTGGCGCTGACGTATGTGTTTGTGTGTGTTGTAAATCACTCTCTCTCTTCATTTGGTTTTTTTTTTTTTTTTGGTGTGTGTAGGGTGTGCGCGCGTGCATGCGTGCACAAAATCACTCACTCTCACTGTGTCTGAAAAAATCCTCGGGCGTGTCCATATTCGATATAATTCATGCGCATGCAGGCGTGCATGTGCGCCTGTTCCTGGCTGCATATCAGCGTCCGTTTATGCGTGCAATCCTGGCCGCGAGTAGACGTTCACGCGAGGTGCAGTCACAGCGGCGCCGTCGCCGCCCACTACCTACACCCCCCCCCCCCCCCTCTCTTCACCCACCCCCATACCAACTCCTTCCACACTCCATGCCTCTTATCCTTCTTTCCCTCACCCCTTCCCCTTCTCACCCTCCCTTTCCCCCTCCCACACTACCCCCTACCTCTTCCTCCCTGGTAATCCCTCTTCCCCACCCCTCCTCACCCTCACTATCCCTCTAACACTCCCACCCCTTCACCCTTCCCCACTCATGACCCTCCTCCTCCCCCCCTTCACCCCCCCCAATCTTTCCGTCTTACACTGCAGTATGTTGTTGACGCTGCATGGGTGGGGGGGGGTATAGGAAAGGGGAGGGGAGGAGCGGAGATGGGGTGGCAAAGTGAACGTATCAGGAGAAAGAGGGAGCGATAATATGTGAAAATGTGAGCGTGATAGAAAGTGAAAGCGAGAGTTTGATTGAGTGTGAGAAGTACGAGTGACAGGTAAAGGGGAATGTGTGAGAGTAAGAATTACAGCGAGAGTTGGGCGAAGTGAGAGGGAAAGAAGGAGAATGAAGAAAAGAAGCGAGAGAGAGAGAGAGAGAGAGAGAGAGAGAGAGAGAGAGAGAGAGAGAGAGAGAGAGAGAGAGAGAGAGAGAGAGAGAGAGAGAGAGAGAGAGAGAGAGAGGAGACAGACAGACTGAGACTAAATACAAATGTCGCAAAAAAGAAAAAAAAAAAAATCGAAAAAAAGAAACAACAGTAACCAACCTCCCCTTCCCTCCTTCCCCCCCTGCCCCCCGCACCCCCGCCTCCCTCCCTCCTCTGTCAAAACCAAAGCAGCTTCATTCACGGCGTCGCTTCGAAAAAAGAATAAAAGGAGAGGAATCGCAATTCCCTTCCCTCCCCCCCTCCCCCCTCCCCCTCCCCTGAACCGAGTCCCCGCAGTAAGTACCCCTCGCTTGCAATGCAGTCAACTTACGATGTTGTAATGCAAATGCGCGAATGGTGGAACGAAACGAAAAATAAACAGAGAAATAGCGTGAAGAACTGCGAGAGAGAAAAAAAAAGTCTTAAGGAGAAAGGACTGATGTGTGATGCATGTAAATATGTACTTACTGACACAATGATGTACTTTACCAGCTTTACGTGCATTTCGTATACGTATATGTACGTGTGTGCGTATGTGTGTGTCTACGTCTGTGTGTGTGTGTGTACATCTATGTGTACTTGTCTCAGCCTCTGTATTTCTCTCTTATAGTTCTAAGTCTTACTGTCTGTCTTTTCTTTCTCAGTCTCTTTCTGCCTGTGCCCTGTTTGTCTATCTCTCTAACACACACACACACACACACACACACACACACACACACACACACACACATATATATATATAAAATATATAT
>NW_020872725.1:320703-323203 GCF_003789085.1 Penaeus vannamei | reverse complement strand
GCTCTTTCCTCCCGTACCCCATTCCTCTCCACTCATTCTATCCCCTCACTTCCCCCCTATCCCCTAATTCACCCCTCCTTTCCTCCTATTTCCTTCACCCCCCTTCCCTTAACCTCCCCTACAATTTTCCCTTTCCCCTTCCCCCTCCCCTCCCCCTCCTCTTCCACTCTCCCTCCCATCCTCCCCACCTTTCACCTCTCCTCAACCCCCCCTACCCACACCTCCACCCCTCACCTTTCACCTCTCTTCAACCTCCCTCTACCCTCACCTCCCCTTCCACCTCCCTCTTTCCCCCCTTTCCCTCTTCAGCCCCCCCCCATTCGCTATCCCCATGCATACTGATCACCCATTAATGGCCCGGGGGAGGAAGGTGCTCACGGGGGAGAGACGCACTGGGGGGAAGGACAAGGAGACTGGAAAATGACGTGGCTCTGGGAGAATGGGAGAGAGAGAGAGAGAGGGAGAAAAAAGGGAGAGAATGAGAAAAGGGTGAGGTAGGAAGAAGGAGAATGAGAGAGAAAGGAGAAAGGGAGGGAGAATGAGAGAGAAAAGGAAGAAGGAGGGAATGAGAGAGAAAGGAGAAAGGAAGAGAGATAAAGAGATAAAGAGAGAGAAAAGAAGGAAGAGAAACAGAGAAAAGAAGATAAAAGGAGATAACAACGAAGCTAGAGAGAGAAAAGGAGGAAGGAAGAAAGAATGAAAGGGAAAAAAAGGAAGAACGAAAGAGGAAATGAAAAAGAGAGAAAAGGAGAAAGGAAGGAAACGAGAACGAGAGAAAAGTTTAAAGAAGGAAAGGTGAAAAAGGAGAGCCGAGATCTAAAAAGATAAGTAAAGAATGCAAATGGATAAAAATCAAGAGAATGAAAGATGATAATAAGGTGAATACAAATGATAACATTTAAAAAGTCAAACATGGGACGCAGGAGACACGAGAAGACAAAACTCCTGATGAGGAGGCAGAGAGAGAGAGAGAGAGAGAGAGAGAGAGAGAGAGAGAGAGAGAGAGAGAAGAGAGAGAGAGAGAGAGAGAGAGAGAGAGAGAGAGAGAGAGAGAGAGAGAGAGAGAGAGAGAGAGAGAGAGAGAGAGAGAGAGAGAGAGAGAGAGAGAGAGAGAGAGAGAGAGAGAGAGAGAGAGAGAGAGAGAGAGAGAGAGAGAGAGAGAGAGAGAGAGAGAGAGAGAGAGAGAGAGAGAGAGAGAGAGAGAGAGAGAGAGAGAGAGAGAGATCGACCGACAGACAGACAGAGGGAGAAAGGAAGAAAGAGAGAGACAGAGGAAGCAAGAAAGGAAGAGAAAGAGGGAGAGAACCGATGACCGAGTTTCTTAAACATTTAATTTTGTGCGGGAGCGAACTGCCTACCGCAATGGCGTCCCTCGTGTTCCCATCATTGCAAACTGTGTTGTTTAACTTCACTCTGTCTTCTCTTATTTGTTCCTTTTTTATTTTGTTTCGGATGTTTTGGACAATTTGTTTGGATTTGTCTTTCGGTTAAGAAGTTTCTCGTGTTTGATAAAAGGGCTGTGTCATTGCACATAGTCAGTTTGTATATATACATATATATTTAAGTGTATGCGTATAAATACATATATGTATAGATAGATATGCAGATATAGATAATGAGGTTGCATCGTTAAGGGATGCTTACTTGCTTCTGTTTAATTTGTTGAGGGTAGTTTCATATCTGTAATTTGAATGTCTAGATATTATTAAACCATTTTTTTTTAATGCACGCGGTACATTAAGCAGGAAAAAATATCTCCCTTGTTATATCCCTCCTTCCCTCCATCTCTTCCTTCTTAACCCTTTCCTTTTACTTTTTCTATATTTTCTTATCCTACTCTTCCTCTCCCCACCCTTCTCCCTCCCATCAATCCCTCTCCCACACATCCCCCATCGACATCCCCCTCCCATTCAACCCCCTCCTAAGCCCCCCCCCCACCGTCCCTCCTCCACCCACCCACCTCTCCGCCACCCCTCCCTCCCTCCCCCGCCGCCTCCTTCATATTCAGGGAGAAGTTTTGCTAACAAAAGTCTCATTGCCGAATCGACAGCCTCCGCGGCGTCACAAGGCGGTCCTTCGACTTCTCCAAGAGTAACTTCGCAATAACTTTCTTCATCTTGAGCTGACGTGTAAACAAAGCGGGCGAAATCCAGCCTCCGTTTCGCCGGCAATTATCGCGAATCTGTGTAAACACGGCGCGAGGAAATCGGCCGAGGGGGAGCGGGGGCATCTGTCGGGTTTTGTGTTTTGAGAATAAGTGAGTTACCGCTGCGTCGCCTGCATGCGGTTGTCACGTTAACTGTAATTGTATTACAAACTGTAATTCTATTAAGCTGTTTTTGTAATTATTTTGACGTTTTTTTTCGTCTGCGTGCGATTTGCTGATCCTTTTCGCTGTCATCAGTTCATAATCATTTAAAATCATTTTCAGTTTTCCCTTTTCTTCAAGAAACAACACCAGCATGCCGAATCCGAACCACTAAGAGGCATTAAAATCACT
>NW_020872725.1:305703-313203 GCF_003789085.1 Penaeus vannamei | reverse complement strand
GAAACCAAAAAGAAGCAAACCCCAAGTATATCAAACTTTGGAAAGAAGAGATTATAAATGAACAAAGAGTTGGCAAAATATGAATCTGAATCTGGGTCATAATTCTCGTATATGAAGAGCAAGTTCATAATTTTTCATGAGGCACGAGATCATGAATTTCAGAACAATGAAAGTGCATTACGTTACTTAGAAAAGAGATTTACATCCAGAACGTTTGAAATGAAATACAACAAATACAGCCCTTCCTCAATAAGCTTAAAATTAATTTCGTTCTTACCACCTGATGATGAGTATAGTGTTATCCGAAACGTCACCGTTGGGCTGTTTCACTTAACCTGTATATTCGTTCATTCAGAAATGTCATAGGTTATCAGGACACACACGAGGAAGAATCGAAAACCTTTGATAAAACTATGAAAATCTCTTATCTCTTTGAATCTCAAGAATCAACAAAGAAGAGATGTGAGGCTGAAATTTGATATCACAAATATGAAACAGAAAAGATACTAAGGGCTGATAAAATCTAGGGTACATAGAAATCTGAAAGCCGGTATAACCTGAAAGTGAAATCTGATATCTAATATATTACAAAATGTAACGAGAAGAGTTTTAAGTCTTATAAAGTAAACACACTGAATACAAGAAAGTAATATAATAATATAAAAGAAAAAAAGGTGAAATCTGATGTCAAAAGTACGAGTGAAAAAATATAGATTAATTATCAGACGAAGACGGAATCTCATAACAATTTCATAATCCCATTACATCATTCAAAAATGAGCAAAAAAAATACGATTAAAACATAGAAACGCGACCCGTACACCAACGTCGGAAAGAAAAATAGCATTAAAGAAGAAAATAATGCATGCATAACGACATACACATATCCATTAGGAAACTCTACTGAGATATAAATGGAGAAACAAAGTTCGGCATCTTATTCTGCCTGATGTTCTTTCAGATGCAAAGGACAAAATATTACGAATAAATGCTGAGTTTTAAGAACAAAAGTGACCGAAAAAATCAGATTTAAGAAATCAGTTAAAAAAGCGAACCCACCCTTGTTCCTAAATATTTCAAATCACTTAAGTTGCAAAGGAGAAAGAGGGAATAAAAAAACAGAAGCGAGAACAAGGAAGTAAAATAGATAAATCAATAAGAAAAGTAAGAATTCTTTTAAGAATGTGAAGTAAATTTAGGAAACGAAACAAAAAGATAAAAGGAAATAAAAAAGAACAGAAGGATGACGTCAGACTTTTTCGCAACGATATTAATGCTTCAAACAAGAACCGAGGAGGGGAGGGAGGGGGGAGGGGAAATTTTTCCAAATAAGGTCCTTCATTCTTTCATTCCGAAATCCCTTTGTAGACTCTCTATTGTTAATTTAATTATATTTTTTTTATTCACGTGCAGTTTCTCCAGGCGCTGGTAGAATGAAGATGGATGCGAAATGCGAACACAAGAAAATTAAAGAAGTTATATCTATATACTTGTGCGTGTTTGTGTCTATCGACTCATCTTTCTATCAGTCTACTGCTTTTTCTATCTCTCTGTGCATTACAAACATTCGCAGCACATATACATAAATACACACATACAAACGAGGAAATGCATACATACACATTTATGAGTGTGTGTGTGTATATGTGTATGTATGTATGTATGTATGTATGTATGTATGTATGTGTGTGTGTGTGTGTGTGTGTGTGTGTGTGTGTGTGTGTGTGTGTGTGTGTGGTGTGTGTGTGTGTGTGTGTGTGTGTGTGTGTGTGTGTGTGTGTGTGTGTGTGTGTGTGTGTGTGTGTGTGTGTGTGTGTGTGTGTGTGTGTGTGTGTGTGTGTGTGTGTATGTGTGTATGTGTGTATGTGTATATATTATATATATATATATATATATGTGTGTGTGTGTGTGTGTGTGTGTGTGTGTGTGTGTGTGGTGTGTGTGTGTGTGTGTGTGTGTGTGTGTATGTGTGTGTGTGTGTGTGTGTGTGTATGTGTGTATTGTTGTGTATAATATATATATATATTAATATGTGTGTGTGTGTGTGTGTGTGTGTGTGTGTGTGTGTGTGTGTGTGTGTGTACAAACAATATACGTCCTTTACGGCAAAACCACTCAATACGAAACGCAAAGGAAAGCATCGCCCAACCCTACACCGCACACACGTACCATCGCCTACCACCCATCCCGCTCACCGAACCCCAACCTCCACACGCGCGGCCGACGTACGCAGTACCGCCCCCCCCCCCCCCCTCCGTCGCCCGCCCAGCCCCAGACACACAGGGACGATCCGCGATTTGTCTGCCGAAGGGCGCCGTGGCTTAGATCGCGCCGTCGCCAAGCCATGCAAATGGGTTGCCATCCATCTCATGCCGCTGTCATCTCGGCGACGCGGATGGATGGCGAGCGCGCCCAGAGAGAGTGGGTATTGCGATATGCATATTTTACTTACACACACGTACACAGGCACACGCACATAGTACATGCGCACACAGTACATACATATATATATATATATATATATATATATAATATATATATATATATATATATTATATATATATATATATGTTTAAAACAAACGTCGCCTCAACGATGAGAATTTTCCTATCGTCAATGTTTTCTGTCAAAGAAAAAAAATCGGGAAATATAACCAATTCTATCAAACCGGCACCAATACCTAGGAAGTAGGTTTTCGAGTTCTGAATGACTTCCATCGTATACCTAGTGCACATGTCTTAGTCCGCATATTCAATCTACAAATCTAAAAATTGTATATTTCTTCTATATTGTTTCCAGTTCCTTCGTCTTCTTTTATCCTTACTCCTTTTCCATTTCTCTTTCCCTTCTACGACTCGCTTTCACACATTTTTACTTGCTTCTATTCGCTCTATACTACTTTCCCTTGACGCCCTCTTTCTATTCCCTTTTTACTACTCATTTACCCTTATTTTTCCTTTCTTCCAATTACTTATCTTCAATCATTCTCTAGACGATTTTCTCTGACTTTATCCATTTTCTATTTTTTTATTTTCGTATTCATTTCTCTAGATTATTCTATATTCACTCCCTCTTCTCGATCGTTATCAGTCTATGCAGTTTCCTTGTACTCAGTTTTACCCATTTTCCTTCATTTTTTCTTTCCTCTTCACTCCCTGTCACTCATTCAGCCTATGCTATTACCCTCTTTTCATTCTTCCCCATTTCCCCTCATTTTCCTTGATCTTTCCCCTCAACTTCCTCCTTACACAGTCACCCCACTTACTCTATGACATTTCCCTCTACTCGTACTTGTTTTTAACCCATTTTCCCTCTCTCGTTGACATTATTCCTGTGCCCCTTTCTCCCTCTGGCCCCTATGCCATCAGAGGACCATTTTTCCTCCCTGGCATTAACAAATAGCTGCTGCGTTAGTTCGGACACCCAGTTAGAGGGAGACCTTGCTTGCCCTTCTAACAATGTCGGACTCTGTGTACGGGTAGATGAGAGGCCTTGGTTACATCCTGTACACTTTGACGAGTTATTTGGTGAGGTGAAGTGTCGCACGGTTAGGTGAACTCTTAATTAATGTACGGGGCAACCATTTGAAACAAATACTTAAAGCATATACACGTCAGAAATACCTGATTATAACATGAAAATTTCGAGAGGACACGACTAAAATCATGAACAAGTTACATGAAACATCTGCTTCTACCATTATCAGATAGACGAGACACCATCACACACAGCTGAAAGAAATGCCTAACTTTGGGGAACACCTGGCTTGACACGGGTACCTTAAAGACGACAGCAGCTATATACCGGGATATGCTTGATATGAACGGAACAAAGTTATACCAAATTAGATATCTTGTTTGCTCAATCATCAGCATTAAGAGAGAGAGAGAGAGAGAGAGAGAGAGAGAGAGAGAGAGAGAGAGAGAGAGAGAGAGAGAGAGAGAGAGAGAGAGAGAGAGAGAGAGAGAGAGAGAGGAGGGGAGGAGGGGGAGAAGGAGGGAAAGGAGGGAAGGAGGAAAGGAGGGAGGAAAGGAGGGAAGGAGGGAAGGAGGGAGAGGGAGAGAGTGGGAGAAAGAGAGAAAGAGAGAGAGAGAGAGAGAGAGAGATACACACAGACACATACCCATTTTTACTAGAATGATCAAAAAGGGCATTCGTCATACCAACTGATCTTTATAGGTCCCGAAAGCCCCTACGGACCGCATCCTCATACATAAATGAGAATTTTATAGCCCTTCCGATCGCGCTGAGGGTAACATACGCAGCGTGCAAGAAAAAAAGAAAAACACGAGGACCCATTATGAGTGTCGTAAGAAGCAACCATGACAAGTCATCACCATACCCTCACCACACCATCACCATCCTCCACAACTCACCTTCGACCTCCTCACCATCTCGCCACCTCCTCACCATCAACGCCGCTATCACATCCACGTAAGAATATAACTCTCATTCATTTTTTCTCGTTCGTGTCCTCTCCTTTATGTTATTTCTGGGAATTCACTTGAATCGAATTTTTAATAAGATATTCTACTAATATTATTTTACATTATGTATTATATATAACATATTGTATACATTATACTAATACGTATACATATATATTATTAATACATATATACATACATATATACATATATATACACATATGTATACATATACAATAATATATACATATATATACATATATTACATATGTATATACATATAATATATATATACATATGTATACATATATATAATATATATACATATGTATACATATATATACATATGTATATATATATATACACTATACATATATATAACACATATGTATAATATATATATACATATATACATATATATATACATATATATACATATATATATATATATATATATATATATTATATATATATATATATGTGTGTGTGTACACACACATAATAGATATGTGTGTATGTGTGTGTGTAAATGTATCCCTTCTCCCTTCTCCCCTTCCCGCTCTTCCTTCCCTCCTTTCGCACTCTTCTCCCCTCTCCCCATTCTCCTCTTTCCCCTTCCCCCTTCCCTTCCCTTCTTCCTCCGCATCGTCCTCAGCCTTGTCGGAGCGTGTAAATACAACACCTGCTTTGAGAACACGCGTGGCTACGTAATAAAATAATGAAAAACAAATAATCAAAAGATAACCAATAATGAAAAATAAGTAAATAATAATAATAAGTAACAATCTAAAAAAAATAAATCGTTCTCGAAATATCATATAGAAAAATCTTTACGCTATACGGTTTGCTTGGGATTTCGTCTGCCTTTGGAGTGGCGGAAGAGTGAGGAGACGTAGGAATGGAGAGGGAGGAGAGGGGAGAGAGCAGTAATAGGGCGTGGGGAGTTGGAAGGTGAAGGGGGGCAGGATGGAGATGGAGGACAAGGGACAAAGGAGGAGAGGCAGAGAAAAAATGAATTTGGGTTAGTGAAAAGACAGAGAAAGGGAAGATACTGAAAACGCGGGAAAAGGAAAGGAAGAGAGAGAGAGAGAGAGAGGAGAGAGAGAGAGAGAGAGAGAGAGAGAGAGAGAGAGAGAGAGAGAGAGAGAGAGAGAGAGAGAGAGAGAGAGAGGAGAGAGAGGGAGAGAGAGAGAATTAAAGAGAAAAAAAGAAAATAAAAAAAGAGAAAGAAAAAAAGAAAGAGAGAGCCTGGAGTAGGGAGGGAAGAGAAGAGAAGATGGTGGGTGAGGAAGAGGAGGGGATGGAAGAAAAACATTGACCAGTTGGTATCGAAGTGGCCAAGTGTGTGTCGGTGGAAATGTGGGGATCGACTGCTAATGACAAATAATAACAATAATAATAAAAGTAATAACAATAATAATAAATAATAAAATAATAATAATAATAATAATAATATAATAATAATAATAATAAATAATAAATAATAAAATTAATATAATAATAATAAATAAAATAAATAAATAAATTCATAAATAAAATAGCTCACGCGAAATTTCAACACTCGAAAATATACAAAAATGAATAAAGAAAGTATATCACTAAGAAAAAAACGAACGACACTAAAAAAATAAGACACAAAAAATAAGAAATCAGCAATCAAAATTCCACAGAGTATCAACAAAAAACACTCAAATCAAACCCTTATTTATCTATTCTTTATCTACTTTATCACCATCCTTCCCACTCTCTAAATCTCTCATCCTTCACTCACTACACACTCCCAAGTCTTAGGGATTATTCACCATAATCATACTCATTAACAAGGGGTCATTAGGGAACCGCGATTCATTATTATCCCATAGGTCGTATATCATCCTGGTCTTTAAAGGTGAATTCCCTAATTAGATGTTGCATATTAATCAACGATAACAGTGTACCGGAAGTTTTTCTTTTTTAATCAATTATAAGTGTAATTAACGGAGGGTAGCAGATATAGAGAAACAGGTAATTACTTCATTATGTAGTACGGATTTTGTGCGCATTGTGACGCAGTACCGAACCGGTAAAATGACGTGTGAGAAATATTTTTAAGGAAATGTATTCAATGCCAATGCTGCAGAGTGTGTGTGTGTGTGTGTGTGTGTGTGTGTGTGTGTGTGTGTGTGTGTGTGTGTGTGTGTGTGTGTGTGTGTGTGTGTGTGTGTGTGGTGTGTGAGAGAGAGAGAGAGAGAGAGAGAGAGAGAGAGAGAGAGAGAGAGAGAGAGAGAGAGAGAGAGAGAGAGAGAGAGAGAGAGAGAGAGAGAGAGAGAGACAGAAAGAGAAGAGAGACCAAGAGAAACAGAGCCAAAACACAAATAACGAAAAAAATATAAACCAAAAGATGTAAACGGGAAGCTTCAAGTGAGTCACCCATAAAATACCCCAACCGTCGTCTGCCACCCAGAACCACACCACCTAACCATCAGTCATCCAACCGATATACAATATTTAGGCCTAGAGGAAGCCAAGGGACATGTAATTCGGAAAGGAAGGGAAAGGGGGAAAAGGGAGGGATGGAAAATATATTTTTTTAGATAATGAAAATGCAAGACAAAAAACGAAAATTGGTTACAAAGAAAGGAAAAAAAGACAAAAAAAGGAAAAGCGAAACCAATTTAACCGATAATATATATATATATATATATATATATATATATATATATATATATATATATATATATATATATAACCTAAAATGGTGTATCCTAGAAGACCGCAAATGGCCATCTTGGGAATTAAATCAATAGCCCAGTACTTAACGAGGGGAAGGTCAACACATAAGGAGGGATGGGGGGGGGGGAGGTATGGGCAGGAAAGAGGGAAAAGGAGTCAAGTGGGTACAGATAAGAAAAAAAGAGCAAGCGGACAAGTTAAGAGCGATGGAGAGGGGAAAGGAGGAGAGGACAAGGAATGGACGAGAGAAGAGAAGCAGGAAAGAGAGAAGAGGATACAAACAAGAAAAAAAGGCAAGAGGACAAGGTAAGAGCAGGGAAGAGGGAAAAGGGGATTGGAAAAGGAATGAACGAAAGAGGCA
>NW_020872725.1:280703-300703 GCF_003789085.1 Penaeus vannamei | reverse complement strand
CTTGGCCAAAGACGTTCAAATTGACAAAATTAATAAATACTGACTGCCAACCACTGGCCTCCTCATATTGTACTTAAACGATCTCACATTATGCCTTCCCTTTGTGCTCTACGCCAGTGGATGGGAATCGCCAGCTTGTGACTCAGGAAAAATTATAGCAAAAATATCCGTAAAATTGGGATCCTGATATGCGAGTGGCTATCGCTCAGTCCTGCAAATTAGCAATGCTCAAACAGAAAAGAGAGAGGGAGGAGGAGTGTGAGACTAAGAGGGACGAAAAAAGGAAAGATGAAAGAAAGAAAAAATAGATAGATAGACAGAGAAAGAGAGAGATAGACAGACATAGAGAGATAAACGAACAGACATAATGAGACACAGTCGTACATCCCTAGAAAAACGTAATTATGCTATTCAAGCTATAAAATGTAAGTTCAAATAACTTTTGAACATCAGAAAATACAGCCACAACTATATTGTTCTTTGTCTCTTGTACTTTCTGTTCTTAGTGTCTGAAAGAGAATCCTAAGATATGCTGTCATGATGTGTAAGTGTTTTTGTGTAAGAGGAATTGCACATCTAACATTCTGACTTCCGTTTATGCAAAATAAAATGTAATTTTATACGAAGAACCAAGAGTTTGTTTGTTTTTTGTCTACGATGTCTATTCAAACGCCATCTCACGGAAAAATAGAGCAACAAAACAACAAAACGACCCGACCTCCAAACAACCGAACAATAAAACTGCCCAATAACAAAACTATCAAACAACCGAACAACAAAACTGCCCAACAAAACGAACGCAAAACAAAAAGACCAAACCAAAAAACGACCGAAAAAAAACAAAACTAACAAACAAACAAACAACAAAACTACCAAACAACAAACAACGCAGCCCAACCGGCACAAAGCCCACCGCAGCAGCAACCGACGCGAAACGCAAATGCCATAACAATAACAGTAGTACTCATCTCCCCTGCTCTCGGCGACGTTATTGCAGCGTTATTAGTGATTTTTACGAGCCTCTTCTGTCCCTGGTTCAGACAAGGTGATGGAAGCTGAATCGGCGACCGGAGGCTCGTTAGGAGAGTGCTAGGGGGAGGGGAGGGAGAGGAGGAGGAGGGGAGGGAGAGGAGGAGGAGGGAGGGAGAGGAGGAGGAGGAGGGGAAGAGGAGGAGCAAGAGGGAAGGAAGGGAAGGAGATAGGAGGAGGGAAGGAGAGGGAGGAAGGGATGGAGCGAGAGAGAGGGAAGGGGGTGGGAGACTTAGGAGCAAGAAGGAAGGAAGGGAAGGAGAAGAGAGGTGGAGGGAAAGAGAGGGAGGAAGGGAGAGAGAGGGAAAGGAGCGGGGGAGGGTTAAGAGAGAGGGGTTGCCTAGAGCCTCTTACTTCCTCCGATGACTTTATTTTTTGTCTTTTCCAGTCTCTTGCTTTCTCTTTCTCTTCCTCCTTTTGTATTTATTCACTTCTACATTTCTTGGATTAGTAGTGGCGTATCGGTTATTGCAACTGTTGAATAATTTAACAGATCGATAAAGTATTGATTAGACACTACGTCATAGGAGAAAATGACACCTGTTCTTAACTGAAACGTATAGGGACATTATAAGAACAATTATGGTATCAATCACAATCATATCAATAATAACAATATAAAAAACAACAATAATAATTATATCAATAACAGTGATAATGTTAATTGTAAGAATGATAACAGGAATGATGATAATAACACAGTAACAATGATGATAATAATGATAACAGTAATAATAATAAATAATATATAATAATAATAATAATAAATAATAATAATAATAATAATAATAATAATAATAATAATAATAATAATAATAATCGATAATGATAATGATTAAGACTATAATGATGATAATAGTAAAGATAATAAAAATAATAACTAGAATAGATGATAACAGTAATAATAATAAATAATAATAATAATATAATAAATAATAATAACAATCAAATAATAATACAATCACAATAATAATACAAATAATAATAATAACAATAATGATAATATTAACAATAAGAATGATATTGATAATAATATCAATAATGATAATATCAATAACATCAACGGCATTAACAACAACAATAATGATAACAATAACAATATTGCCATTGATAGTGATAGTGAAATATTGATAATGACAATAACAATGACAACGATAATAACAATAATAATCAAAATAAATGAATATAAAAAACATATTCATTAAAAAAAAAAAATAATATAACAAACGCCGCCAAACAGCAGCAGCAGCAACAACAAGAATAATGATGATAACAATAGCACAACAGCGGCATTCTCTCCCGACCGCAGACCTAATCAAACGCTACTTCCACACAGTCCGCAACGAGAAAATCATGAAAAGCTACAATGGTCTCTGTGTGCTCTCCCCTTTCTACTCGTCCTCCTCCTCCCCCTCCTCTTTTTCCTCTTCTTTCTCCTTCTTTTCCACCTCCTCCTTCTTCTTTCTTTTTTTTCTTCTTTCTTCTTCTTCCTCTTCCTCCTCCTCTTCTTCTCCTTCTCCTCCCCTTGCATACTTGTCCCTCCCACTCCTCCCCTTTCCTTGGGTACATTCCTCCCTTCTCTTCCTTTTTCCTTCCCTCTCTCATAGCATACCTCTCTCTCCGTCCCTGAGGGGAAGGGGTGGAGACGAGGGGTAGGGGAGGCAGACAAGGGGAAAGGTTAGGGGAGAGGAAGGGAAGGATGATGGGAAGGGTGGAGAGACAAGGCGAAGGGGAGAGAACGCGTGAAGGGGGTATGAGGGGAAGGGGTGGGGAAAAGGGGGAAGAAACAGTGAGGCGAGGGGAAGGATGGGAGTAGAAATCTCCTCTTGCTTCTGCCCTCAATTCATTAAGGGGAAACAAGAACAAAACTATGTGATCAATGACAGTATCTTGGGCGTATGGGGAGGGTAGGGAGAGAGGGGAGAGAAGGAGGAGAGGGGAGGGAAGGGGGGTAGTGGGCACGGTCGGGAAGGTATGGGGAAGATGGGCAGTAGCAGGTTAGCAGGAGAGACATCTCACGCGGGCAAGTACCAAGTGGGTAAGTGAGTTGGGTTGCATTGCGTGGTGGCTGCAACGAAACAGTTGGAATATATTGATTTCGGCACCTGACACCCCCATCTCTCTGTCTCTCTCTCTCTCTCTCTCTCTCCTCTTCTCTCTCTCTCTCTCTCTCTCTCTCTCTCTCTCTCTCTCTCTCTCTCTCTCTCTCCCTCACTTATAGACTCAACACTCTCCCTCTCTTCTCCCTTCCTCTCCCTCTCCACCAATTGCCGTTGCTAGGCTGCTGATAACCGGTGCAACGAGCCGTCAAATTGCACGAGTACTTCTGCTGCATACACGCCCACGCTATAAACGCCACTTCCCGGGAGCACAGATACAATAGAAAAAATGACTGGAGAAAAAATCCACGTATGAGAGGGGGAAAATGAAAATAATAAACTGCGAAAAACATAGAAATGAAAGAAAAGAACAAATTGTTGAAAAAAATAAATAAAGAAGAAGATCGAACAGAAATACAAAACACAAAAAAACAGAGAAGAAAAACAAACAAAAACCGAGATCCTAGCCTAGGCCTAAGGTCCTAGAAATACCATAAATGCATAAAAGGGTTCAATTGTCCCTCGATCCAACGACCGAAACAGAAGCCCAGGATACCCAATACAATCGTCGATTTCCCCTAATTCGCGTTTCCTCTACGCCTAAAACCGTCCCCGAGGATGCGTAGGCGTCCAGTACCTGTTGCCATAGTAACGCCCCGAGGGATACGAGCGTGTGTACTCTTTCCTCGCTCAGGCACAATCTGTGATGGATAACGTGAACGTATCTTTCTTCGTAGGTTGACCGACGGAGAAACAAGAGATTTCGTAATGTGTGTTTGTTTGTTGTTTGATTGATTGTGTGTGCGTGCGTGCGTGTGCGTGCAGTATGTATACATATATGAATACAAATATACATACATCTCCAGATCTACAGATATGCATATGAATATGAATGAAAGCCATTCTCGTCAACACAGAGAGCAGCTGCCTGTCAGACGCCTTCCATTAAAGAGGTCAACTTCAAGCTTTAAAGATTCACACAAACTCGGGCCATCAGTACTCCAGATGTTGTCTCTACACAGGAAATGGGAGTCGCACACTGGGAGAAACGGAAAGTGCCAGTGAACGGTTATTACTAAAAGAGAAAAAAGAGAGGAGGAGAGGGAGAGGGAGGAGGAGAAGGAGAGGAGGAGGAGGAGAAAGAGGGAAGGGAGGAGGAACAGAGGGAGGAGGAGAGGAGAGGGAAGGAGAGAGGAGAGAGAGAGCAGAAGAGAAGAGAGAGAGGAGAAGAGAGAGAGAGAGAGAGAGAGAAACGAGAGAAGAGGAGAGGAGAGAGGAGAGAGAGAGGAGAGGAGGAGGAGAGAGAGAGAGAGAAGAGAGAGAGAGAGAGAGAGAGAGAGAGAGCGAGAGAGAGAGAGAGAGAGAGAGGAGAGAGAGAGAGAGAGAGAGAGAGAGAGAGAGAGAGAGAGAGAGAGAGAGAGAGATGAGTGAGAGAGAGAGAGAGAGTGTCTCAGCCAAAACTACAGACAGAAACGACACTTAAGAAACAGAAACAGAAAGCGAAAAAAAGATAGAATAGGTATCAATGAGAATAAACATCTTCACAATACAAGACATGTATTGAACCGATATTCATTCTCATCCACACCTATTCTACATCTGCCGCAATGAACACGGTTCGAACCTAGAGACCAAAAAAAAAACAAAACAATAAAATAATAATAAAAATAAACCAATCATGACAGACAACCGGACATAAACGAAACCCATCGAAAGAGAGAGCCAGGGCTGCAATCGCCACACTAACCTTAGCCTCCAAAGTCGCACCTGCAACAGCGCGTGCACCGAAGCCATTGCAGTGAAAATGAATGAATGAATATCAATACCAGAAGTACTTTCGTCTCTGTCAGGCAGGCGCCGGGTACAGCGACCGACCGCCACCTGGACATTTATTGTTTGATAGACGGAAAGTATGACTGATAGATAAATCGAACACAGGCCTATATACAGACTGATTGATAGATATATATATAGATATATGGATAGATCGATAGGTAAATAACAAGACAGAGATGAGAGAGAGAGAGAGAGAGAGCGAGAGAGAGAGAGAGAGAGAGAGAGAGGAGAGAGAAAGAGAGAGAGAGAGAGAGAGAGAGAGAGAGGAGAGAGAGAGAGGAGAGGAGAGAGAGAGAGAGAGAGAGAGAGAGAGAGAAAGAATGAAAGAGAAAGATAGAGAATCATATATATATTTACAACATATTCTAGCCCACCTCGCCCCTGTACCTTACTCCTTCTCCAACACATCAGACCTACCGATTGTTCGATACCACTCTTCAACATTCATTTACTACCTTAAACTTTTACATTAAACGAGCAAACAAATAGACAGAAAACAACACATGTACAAACTCACACCCAAAATCGTTCCATAAATTGCAATCCCACACGCTTGCTCTCTCATAATGATCTAGGTCATCTGATCCCTGCGCCACTCAATACCTGCCTGTTCTCTTCTCGTGCAACGACCCTCTCTCACCCTTCACGCATTCTCTCGACTTCTCTCCTAGTTTCTCTGTAGTGCCTGCGGGTCACGTTTTACCCCCACTTACACAACTGTACCTTCTCCCTTCCCCACTCGTTTCTTTCTCATTTTTTTTTTTTTTTGGCCCTGTCATGCAGCTCTGCTGGCTTGCTCCTCTGCCCACCCCCCCTCTTTCTCCTCTCTCCCTTCTCCTCTCCCCTTTCTTCCTTCTTTCCTCCCCACCGTCCACCTTTCCTTCTTCTTCTCCTTTCTCTCCTTCTTTCTTCTCTCCCCTCTCACCCTTTCCCATCATCTCTCCTCTCTCTCTCCCTTTCCCTCATCTCCTTCTCCCTCTCCCTGCTAAACTTCCTCTCCCTTTTCCCCTTTTCTCTCCCTCTCCCCGGCCACACCTCCTCACTCCGGTTCCCCCTTCCCTCTCCCCCCCTAACTTTCTTCCTCTAACTCCTTTCTTTCTCACATTTCTTCTCTTATCGTCTAGTTTATTCCTGTTCATTACTTATCACCTCCCCCTCCCCCGAATAATTTATTTTTTCTTTTGCCTTCTCCCCATCCCTCCTCCTTCCCCCCCTTCCTCTTCTCTAAAATCCGAACTACTTTCGCAAAAAACTTCCAGATAAAAACTTTCAGAAATACGTTTCTCTTCAACCGTAAACTTCGTTAAGGCGCCGCGTTTTTCAACAAACAATTGAAATGAATCTGCCGCCGACTGAGCGGGTTTTTCATATTATATATATATATTTTTTTTTTTCTTTTCCTTTCTTTGCCTCCTCTTTCCTCTCTTTCTCTCTCCCACCCCTCCCCTTTTCCTCCCTCGCCCCCTCTCCCCGCCCCCCTCCCCCTCTTTTCATATCAAGCTCTTTTCTCCTCCCCTCCCATTCTTGCCTCCCTTTTCCCATTTCCCTTCCTCCTCCTCCATCTTCCCTTCTCTCTCTCCTCTCCCCCCTCTCTCTCTTCTCCCTCACTCCCCCCCTCTTTCTCCTATTTCCCAGCACTTCCTGCTGTATAAACTTCCTTCGGTCCCATTTCCCCCAGTCTCCTGTGGTAGTTTTCGATGTTTGTTATTTTCTCTGTCTCTCTATTTTCTCCTTTTCTTTCCTTTCTCTCCCTCTTTCTTTCTGTATGTTTGCCTCTACTTTCTCTTCCGCCCCTCCCTCCATTCAGAATGTCTGCCATACTTTTGTCTTCGGTCTGTTCTGTTGCACTCGTCGTGCCGGATTCTTCTGAAAATTCATAGGACACTTCTTGCCAATACCCCTCGTGCTAACCTGTGTCCTTTCTTCACCAGGTAGATGCGATTTGCTCCTGGTACGCGCGAACTCGTTATACCAAATAGATTAGAAACTTACAAATCTCTTGTTGTCTCCGCTTCTCATCTTCTACTCTCTCAGCCCCTCTAGTCCAGCATCCCGTACCCCAGCCTTTGCCGGTAACTATGGCGGTCACCCCCGCGCCACAACCCCTACTACAATCTCATCTCAACTAATGTAACTCCGTCAATGGAACTGCCTATCAAATACTTGCCGCCCATCTGTCTTCGTCTCGTGCATCCTCCCTGTCCTCTCACTCTCTCTATCTATCTCTATCCGTCTACTAAGTCTCTACTGTACGCTTTCCATCGTAGGCTTCTTCGTTATATCCAATCAGTCTCTATTACGTTCTACAGTACATCCAAAAAGTTCAGTAGCCCAGTATTTCATGTTAGTATAGTAAGCTTACAGCCAAGTGTAAAGCGTAAAAGAGCAAGACCATCTATGACCCTAGCACCACGCAGGCAGAGAGCTCTATGCCTCAGTTCACCTAATGACAGCCTAGACAAGTTTGGTGGTAATTCAGATAATAGATAAATAACTGTTAGTAGTAGATGCCCAGCATAAGCCCCGAGTAGTCTTTTTCGAGTATGATTCTTATGCTGTGAGATATAATATCCGAGATGAATTTTAATCCATTGATATCGGATTTTATGATTTCTATGCAGCGAGCGATTGTTGTTTTATTGTTTCAAGTCTTATATCTTGTTATTTGAGTGCATTCAATACTTATTCATAGTAATTATATGTTCAATGATTTATATTGTAGATTAACTATTGGTCTATCACTTCCATTTGCAGTAGTAGTAGTTCATAGCCAGATAAGCATAACCCCTATCAGTAACCAAATATATTACATTTATTGCGAATTTTTATTTAGTATTAAGTAGTATACTAGTTATTCTATGATAAGTTATGTGCAGTATGTAGTATGATCAGATAGTATCATGTTATTAGTCTTTTGAGTCACCCGTCTCAGTTTATAAAGGTTAGTAGTAAGTCACAACACCACCACGTACAACGATCAACTAGCATAGATCCTAGCATCAATCATAGAAGACTCAAATCCATCAGCGCGACTACATTTAAATCACACGATCGACACAAATCGAAACACTATCTCTACGATCAAGTATAAAACACATACACGTATACGTCTTAAAAACTACAATCTACACAAACAAGTATAGATAACACCAGACAGCATCACAGTGTAGTCAGTGAGTGTGAATACAATCAGTCTATGAGCGATCACAACTAGCAGTACACCACTCTCACTAGCTCACATCCGACAGCTACGCTACAGCTAAGTACCGCTATATTGTTCTAGTATCGTCTAGTGCTCTCAGCCTCCTCTAGTAGACACGCCGATACAGACGATTAATTACCGTAGCATGCACGCTCGGTCATCGGCCTCGCAGTTAGCGCTTCACAACCACACACTCATAGCAGCCAGCAGCAGTGCCACGCAAATTTGCACGAGACGAGTCTGCTGCAGTATAAGCAGCAGCATGTCCCGACTCAGAGCTAGCAGAAGCTGCGGTTGAGGTAGCAGCGCAACAGTCTCAGCAAGCAGCAGCTTATTAATTAAGTCACGAGTTGTGGTGTGTATGTGGTGGTAGTAATAAGGTATCTAGAGTAGGTAGTGGTTAGTGTCATGTTTCTAATTGAGAGATTTAACGTAGTAGTGTGTAGTTAGTAGTTATGTATAATGTTATTAGTAGTAGTAGTGTTTTATGATAGTAGTAGCTATTGAACAACAAGAAAATATTTAATCAATTAGATAATTAACCAGGCTCTCACCCGAGGACAAAACACTAGAAATTGTTCTTTTCGATAAAACGGAAAAATGCCAAGGACACAGAGACGGATATGACTGACCAGGAGGCCTTGGTAACACAGTCGAATAACTTTGTAAAAGTACGACTAAGATGGTTTTTAAAGATAGACTTGAGAAGTGAGAGTCTAGAGATCCCAAAATTAATCTGACTCAAAGTCATAGACCCGAAGTGGATAACAGGCCGTAAAAAAGAATGTGATTGTGTGTATGTTAGTATTATTCATTTACCTCTTTCTTTCATTTGGTAATATCATATATTACTGTATATTAGAGAGAGAAAAGGAGACTAAATCCATATCAGATAATCATCCTCTTTGCGAGCAACGGTTAATGATAAAAACAAAAGAAAAAAGCGATGCGCGATTTCGGGCGAAATATTGTCCCGCCAAAAAACAGGGGCTAAAAGAATCTATCTTATCACATGAATTGCTCTCGAATTAACGGAAAAACCGGTCTTTTCCCTCTGTGCTGCTGTGTGTATTCGTATGTGTGTTAGTGATTTTATATTCTTTGTGTGCGTCAGTGTTACTATGTGTGATGTGTGTGTTGTGTTGTGTGTGTTTGTGTCTGCCTTGTGTGTGTGTGTGTGTTTCCCGTGTGTGTTCGATATGTAGTGTTTGTGTGTGTGAGAGGAGTGGGGCTGTGAAAGAGCGGGGGGTAGCGTAGATGCTTCGGGAATCTGCGTAGTGGTTGAGGGGGGCTATGTATGGGGGCGCGCGGAGGTGAAGAAGAGAGAAGAGAGACGAGGAGAGAGAGTGCAAGAGGAGAAGGATTATGAGAATGAAGAAAGAGAATGTTAGAGATGAGAGGAGGAGGAAAGAAGGCGGAGGAGGAGAGGAAGGCATGATGAGGAGAGAAAGAGGGAAAGGGGAGAAGAGATGGGAAGAAGGAAGAGAAAACGAGGGACAGATGAGAAGTGTGAGTGGAAAGTTTAGATATATATCTAACACACAGCACACATTATCCCAACATAATATATTAGATAGAGTATAATAATATATATAGATTAATATATATATATATATATATATATAGTAGTAAGTATATATATAACTAATTGAAAGTATAAGTAATAGTAATGAATATATTTTATACGATTATTATGGTAGATTCCTGAGACGACGTATGATGAGCAACAACTATGAGTAATAACAAAATATTACAGGTATAGTGTACCAGGATGCAGGGTCGTCTTAGGCTGAGAGTAAGTTCAGAGTTCACAAGGAAGAAGGAAATAGCTCCTCCTGAGAATCTCGAGGATAGCGGCAAAAGTTGTAACTCCATCGTGTTCGTAATACCTTCCAGTCGCCTTTATACCGTGTACTCGTTCTGTTCACTCTCTATTTATACTATACTTTTATAGCGTTCTATCAATATCCACATAGTATACACCTATATTACTCGTATATTTATTTACTAATTATATATTTAGGTATGTATTATTACTTTATAGCCAATTTATCGCTATTTAATCTTAACTCTCATCTCTATATATTATTATATGTCCTAGATGTCTATCTCTATCTTACTCTCTCTCTCTACTCATTACTTACTATACTATCTACTCTCTACGTATAATATATACTAGTATATATTATATGATATATATTTATAATATATATTATATATATATTATATTAATAATATATATATATAATTATATATATCATATATATCTAACTAGTGACTTGCTGAGTTAACGTACCTATCATACGTTCTTTGATCTTGATAGTTCCTCTCTGTAACATTGTGGTGTGTAGTGGTGTGTGTCGTGTGTTGTGTTGTTGACTGTGTTCCGTGTGTGCTGTGACTGTCCTGTGTTGTCTTCTTTTATCGTCTCGCGTGCTGCCTGTCTCCATTCTCTCCTTGCAGTGTTTCCCATTGTCACCTCTCATCTTCTTTCTCCGATGTAGTTTATCATAACCGATCATATAAAAAGAGCATGTGAGAGATCGAGCGGAGATTAAAAGAATCGCTCAAATAAGCAATTTCTAATGGTGGTGAGAGTGGGGTTGCAAGGAGGATTTAATTGGGTAAGTGGGGGGGGGGGGGGTGATGGTGTTATTGTGTATATAGAAATATTCAAGAATACTTTTCTGATTTCATTTATCGATAAAAAATAATCGAAGAATAATAAAAAACATTGTAGTAGTACAGGCCCTCCGTAATACAAGATCAAGACGGAAATTAACCAGACGGAAACGGCCGCTACCGCCTTTGTCTGGGAGGCGTTCTGCATGCCTCTAATTCAAGCGGAAACGCAAAAGAAAAAAGAAAAGAAAAGAAAAAAAAATAACAACGGAAAAAGTACTAGTGTGATGGGTCTTATGGGGAGCCGCGCCGGCCCACGCGTGGCCACTTAAGGTAAATGCCCCCTTTCAGACTGACCAGGATCCGCTTGGCCCAACTTTTGCGGGAGTCAAGTGGACGTGTCAAAGCCAATTCCGTTTCTTATCTTCTCGTCCGTGTGAATTCTTCGTCAGCTTTCGAACAGGAACACAAATGGATATAAAGAGAGTAAAAGAAAGATATACCTATTCTGTCTCTAAACACACATCGGCGGTCTCATGGATACTCCCATACATACACAGCTGCATATATCCGCACAAAACAGACTTACATACCAAGACACCCTTCCCCTTATACGCATCCGTATGAATATTACAGCAAGACACATTCATGAATACATGAAAACCATGTGTACCCTGAGTATACCTCTAAACAGTAAAAACAAGTAAAAAAAGAATATGGGCCTTTAAATATATAAGATAAAAAATATAGTCCTGTATACATATGAAATGAAAAAATATAGGCCTATTTACATATAGAATTAAGATATATAGGTCTTTATACATATATATTATATATATATATATATATATATATATATATATAATATATATATATATATATATATAATGTTTATAACATGTATATAAAGATAATATTAATAATAATGATAATAATAATAATAATAATAATGAAAGAGTACAGGTATATATACAAATTAATGCAATTACTATAGGCCTATATGCATATATACAAAAAACAATGTAGACCTGTATTATACAAAAAAAAAATAAATAAATAAAGTTTAACTGAAAATATCACGATCAACAATGCAAAGTCCTCATAGGTACTCTGGCTCCATCGATCATTCACGAATTTGGTTTCTTTTTTTATGTGACATAACTACGCGGCAAAACAGGGTCACGGGCGTTGCTGACTTGTTACCAAACATCATGTGCCATGGTTATGAATGTCATGATGGTGCACTAAGTATATACCGGAGTGTGGCTGTGATGTTACTGCACTTGAGAGAGGCATGGGAATTTATCGTGTTAATGGTCGCGTATGATGATAACGATATTACCAATAACGGTAACGACAACATCAACAACAAAAACACCAAAAATGTAAGAATGCGTTGATATTCCATAAATATCACGAAGAGAAATCCTACCCCATGAATACAGCCCCCCCCCCCTCAAACAAAAAATCTGCCATAAATCCGCCATATGAAAATAATTCCAATTACAAAAATAAAGTCGATAATTGAATTTAAAAAAAAACAAGCAAATAAACAAATACATCACCCCGCCTCATAAAACAAAACGAAATCCACAAATCCAGATGTGAGAACAAATGTTTTAAAAAATCCATCTACCTTCATCAGGCGAGATTATCCTAAGAGCCCAACTGGCACCCGGAAAGCATTGATCAGAGGCGCCGTGCGAGAGCCCCAGTGCCAAGACAGCCGAGTGCCTGCGTGAGAGCAAGGTTAAGGCCGAGGACAGCGATGACGGCTCAACATGCGACCGGCTGAGTGCTTGCGGGGCCCTCTGCTTTCAATTCCTTCACTCGCAATTCTTTCAGGTCTGTGTGTCTTCTTGTGGTTTCTTGTTGGTTTTTCTCTCACGCTGATTTGTAAAGCTCTTGCTCTCCCTTTCTCTCTTTTATATAAACTTTCTTTTCTTTCTTATATCTTTTATTTCTTATTCTAATAGATTTTATTTCTTATTTCTTATATCTTTTATTTCTTATTTCTCATATCTTTTATTTCTTATTTTTTATCTATCTTTTTTATTCCTATTTATTTATCTTTCTTTCTTTCTCTCTTTCTCTCTCTCTCTCTCTCTCTCTCTCTTTCTATCCCCACCTCTATCTCCAACTTTTCACTCTGTCACTACCACTAACTCTCCTCCTCCTTCTCCCTAACCTCTCTTTCTTCCCCTTCTTTCCCTCTTTCGTTCTTTACCTCATTCCTCGAACACCATTTCATTTCCCCTCCGCCCTAACCCCATTGCATTTTATTCTATTACGTGCCTTTCCGTGGCATTTTCTTTGCCTTCCTTTAAGGAGGGTTACACTCAGTTTAAAGACGAAGTGATACGAGTTGCATAAGACATCTTGTACATTTAAAGGAGCGCGTGTTTTCAATTGTTTCTGGTGTCTGTGCTGGTTCTTTCCAGCAAAGTCAATGTGACACATAAAATCCTTTGTCTATTTCTACTTTCTACTCCAATTTAGAACAAAAATGATACTGGAAGAACTAAAAAACACGTCGACAACATGTAGTCGTAGGAGCGAACACAACTTGAAGGGGATACGGGTACACTCAGGTTTTTTGTGTTCTTTGCTTTTTTACCCGAGGTCGGGACATCTTGCAATAGATTTTTCATGTAACGAAATGTTTTAACGCTCACAATTCCATATCTTTATATATTCTTCCTCTCTCTATCTCTCTTTCTCTTTCACTCTCTATCTTCTCTCTCTTTCTTATCTCTTTCTCCTTTTTCTCTCTCTTTCTCCCTTTTTCTCTCTCTTTCTTTCTCTCTTCTCTTTCTCCTCTCTTTCTCTCCTCTTCTCCCTTTTCTCTTCTCTTCTCTCCCTTTTTTTCTCTTTCTCTCTTCTCTCTCCCTTTCTCCCTTTCATTCTCTCTCTCCCTTTCACTCTCTCTTTCTCTCTCTCTCCTCTCTCTCTCTCACTTTTCTCTCTCTCACTCTCTTCTCTCCCCTTTCTCTCACTCGCTCTCACTCTCTCCCTTTCTCTCTCTCTCTTCCCCTTTCTCTCACTCGCTCTCACTCTTCCCCCTCTCACTCTCTCACTCTCCCTCTCACTCTCTCTCTCTTTCTCTCACTCGCTCTCACTCTCTCCCCCTTTCTCTCACTCGCTCTCACTCTCTCCCCCTTTCTCTCACTCGCTCTCTCTCTCCCCTTCTCTTCTCTCACTCGCTCTCACTCTCTCCCCTTTCTCTCACTCGCTCTCACTTCTCCCCTTTCTCTCACTCGCTCTCACTCTCTCCCCCTTTTCTCTCACTCGCTCTCACTCCTCTTTCTCTCACTCGCTCTCACTCTCTCCCCCTTTCTCTCACTCGCTCTCACTCTCTCCCCCTTTCTCTCACTCGCTCTCACTCTCTCCCCCTTTCTCTCACTCGCTCTCACTCTCTCCCCCTTTCTCTCACTCTCACTCTCTCCCCCTTTCTCTCTCTCTCTCTCCCCTTCTCTCACTCTCACTCTCTCCCTTTCTCTCACTCTCACTCTCTCCCTTTCTCTTCACTCTCACTCTCTCCCCCCTTTCTCTCACTCTCACTCTCCCCTCTCACTCTCACTCTCTCCCCCTTTCTCTCACTCTCACTCTCTCCCCTAATTTTTCTCTCTCTCTTCCTCTCTTCGGTTTTATCCAAACCATCTCCAATTCTTCAATATCGTGTAAATTCCCCTCTTCCTCTATCGCTTCTTTCTGTCTCTTCTCCTACTCCTTGTTTTTATAATTCCTTCTACTCATCTTTGTCTCTTCCTTTTCCCGTTTCTCCCTCCCTCGTCTCCATTCATTATTTTTCATCCGTTTCCTCTTGCAATTCATCTTCCTCTTTTATTTCTTTCATCTTCACCCCACTTCTCTTCCTTCTTCTCTGAACTTTTTTTCACTTGTCCTCTTTTTCCTTTTTTTCTTTTTCTTCCTCTTCCAGCTACTTCTCCTTTTCCCGTTATCCCTCATCTTCCTTCTTGTCCTCTTTTATTGCTGCTATTTCTTCTTTTTCTTCTTCTTCTCCTCCTCCGCTTCTACATGTTCCTATTCCCCCAATTCCATCTCCTCCTCTTCCTAGTTCTCCTTTTCCCCACTAACATCACCACAACATCCACCATCACCACCACCACCTCCTTCTCCGCCAGCTTCTCCTCCTTCGTCCTCTCCTTTTCCCTTTTCCCCTCACCATTCTCATCATCACATCCACTTCTGCTCTCTTCCTCATATCCTTCCCTGCCCTCTTCTTCTCCTATCTTCTTCTCCTCTTCCTCTTCTCCTCTCCTTCCTCTCTTTCTCTTCCTCCTATTTCTCCTCCTCTTACTTCCCCTCCTCCTATTTCTCCTTCTTCTCATTCTCCTCCTCCTCCTCCTTTACCTCCACCTCCACACCCCGAACACAATTTAAATCTCGGAGTTAATCTCCATGAAACCCCAAGATGGCATCAGATGTCTATAACTTCAAGATAATAAGAGATAGTGTGTTTCTCGTGAATCATACAACCGCACAAGATCACGTACATAAGCACATGCTTGTCCACGTATGTATATGACTGTGTAGCGAAAGACAGACAGACAGACAGACAGACAGACAGAGAGATAGATAGATAGAGAGAGAGAGAGAGATTGTTTCAAAATACATAACTCTACAACTTTTTCATGTTTTTTTCAGTGATGATTCCCACTGTTCACCATCAAAATTTAATCATCAGGTCCTTGAACCAAGACCAACTCACCCACAAATTTTCATCATAATCAATACATAGAATTGCGCAATCCTAAAAAAGTAGTCGACTGTAAAATCCGGAAATAACAAAACAGGCAACTGATATACCTATAAACAACCACGAAGCTGAATCATTCAATCTACCTCTATTTCATAAAGTGCTGTTCAAACCCTCTACGCAACCGACAATCCATTAATTCTCAACTACCTTAACATTATGGTGCTTAACCTTTTAGTCCTTCTTATCCCTAGCAATGCCAAGATAAGTTAAGATTATCTTTTCCTATTTATCCTGACCGAAAGGAAAGAAAAACATTAATCTTTACCTCTTCAGGTTTACTGTTATGAAAAAGGCATTCTACCGATATGTATAAACGTATCAGCTATTTAAAATAAAGAAACATTATTTCAAATGAGTACGGCATATACTTGGTTAGACAAATATTAAACCCGTTTCCCTTTTGTCAATTTATCTTTGTGCGGCTCAGTCATATGGCATTGTCAATTTTATCCGTCTTGTTTCTAAGTATTGACAGAAAAGCCCACATCACAGCGGCACGTAATCGGCAAAGGAGATCTATACCTTGTTTTTCACTGACAAAATGGCTTTATTTTTTGTGCTTTCCCAGGTATCTGCTCTTGATATCCTTTTGTCAATGTTTTTCACTACTTAACGGGAGAGAGGTGATTTTGGCAAGTGAATCACTATTGTGGGCTGGGGAGGACTTTTAACTCTGATATTTTCGTGTATTGTGCCTCACTGTGATATTTTATGATGTACGGCGACGCTACCCTGTGGCTAGTGATTTCCCGTGTTTTCTGTGATCGTCGAGGCTGTAGTAGCATAGTGTTTAGAAAATAATGCCGTTTGTATGAACAGCTGTGTTTACCCACTCCCGTAGGTGGTCAACTCCTGTAGCAGGGTGAGTGTCGGTGCCCCCACACTTTAACCACGCTACACTATCTTCGAAGCTCTCTTCTTCGCAGGAAAGGTGAATTAAATATCCTATCGACACCTCAACAGACACCTCAACGATACCTAAGACACCTCAACAGATCACTGATACCTTCAACAGATCACTGATACCTAACGACACCTCAACAGATCACTGACCCTAACGACACCTCAACAGATACTGATACCTAACGACACCTCAACAGATCACTGATACCCTAACGACACCTCAACAGATCACTGATACCCAACGACACCTCAACAGACACTGATACCCTAACGACCTCAACAGATCACCTGATACCCTAACGACACCTCACAGATCACTGACCTCAACGACCCACCTCGATAGATTCCTGACATCCTAAACGGATCACTGATACCCTTACGACACCTCAACAGATCACTGATACCCTAACGACACCTCAACAGATTCCTGACACCCTAACGACACATTCGTGACAAGTGGCATCATAGTGCCACCTTAACACCTTCACAGCGTAACGGCACCTTTCACTACCGTAAACCAATGACTCCATCCCCTCCTACTCTACCATCCATTACGCCCAACCCCCTTTATCAACCATCCCACCACGCCCGCACCTCTGCCTTTGCCCTCCAGCAAGGCCAGAGGCAAAATGTGAATTCCATTTCTCTGCCTGTATGCCGTTCATTCATTAGAAGATTAATTGATTTGGGCTGCAGATAATCACTACTAAATGAGGTCTCGCCGCTGACATTGGCACCAAAAGGCAGGAATGAGAGAGAGAGAGAGAGAGAGAGAGAGAGAGGAAGAGAGAGAGAGAGAGAGAGAGAGAGAGATAGAGAGAGAAGAGAGAGAGAGAGAGAGAGGAGAGAGAAACAGAGAGAGAGAGAGAGAGAGAGAGAGAGAGAGAGAGAGAGAGAGAGAGAGAGAGAGAGGACGCCATCAAAAAATTAATAGCATGTTATTGTTGTTTGCCGGGGGCTTTGGTCCTGCTGGTGTTAATGAGATGTCAGAGCTGATATCAACGTACCGATAATAATACCTATTGATGAAGTTAACAGGATTGGGATAAGAAAAAGGTGATTAAGATGTGATGAAGATTTATGAGTGATGAAGATGGACAATAACACTAAAATGTGATATACAATAATGATGGTGACTTTGATCAAACACTGTAATAGTGACGGTGATATATAAATACTACAGGCACATCACAAACAATAATTCTAACAACAAAAAGCAACAAATGGGAAGGGAAATAATTTTAAAATAAAAAGGATTTAAAACGCCATAATCCATTCATACCCGTTGCCAACATCTAACCCAAACAAATAACGCAAATTCAATGTTTTTTTTTTCTCATTGCAAAGCCTACGTTTAGGTGATCTGTGAGATGTAGTAGAGTTTCGCTTGTTCCTGAATATCTTTATATATCGTGTGTGTGTGTGTATGTGTGTGTGTGTGTGTGTGTGTGTGTGTGTGTGTGTGTGTGTGTGTGTGTGTGTGTGTGTGTGTGTGTGTGTGTGTGTGTGTGTGTGTAGAATGATGCAAAAGGTAACAATGTTTTGCCGTTAGTCCGATTATCAACAGTGAAAATAATATACCTCTTACCGAATAAAAATCTTTTCCCTTTAGACAGACTGAGACAGAGGCAGACGTACAGACTCACAGACAGAATCGGTCTTATTGGTTGCAACGAAAAACCGTTTTTTCTCACGGGTACAATGACCGAAGCAACATCAATTCGAACTTTCCCGTCCTCAAAGTTGTACGATAGATATTTTTCCTTCCCCCTTTTCTCTTTGTCATCTCGGAATATTTTGATGACCTGCAATTTGCAACGGGAGTGACGTTGAGGTAAACTGCTCTCTAAAATACTGATAGGGTTATGTAGTTTGGACTCGTATAAACATTCCAAGTTCTTTAAAAGGGATTTAATCACCTAGAATCTCTTCCTCAACTTGAATTGTTAAATCTGAAAATTTGATATCCAAAGATTTTCTTTCGGGACATTAATCAATTTCTTTCTTAAGAAAATTTTCTAAACCGTGAACTCCACATCATCAACCCAGCGACATTTTCAAAACGCGAACACATAAAAGGACATAATATAAACATGAGGCCACATAACATCCACATATAAACCCACTTAAAACTAACGCATGCTCATAAACGTGATAAACGCTTCTTTGCCCATCGAGGAATCCGCCTTAAGATGCTAGATACATTGTGGATTAAGGTCCTATGATTTTCTCCCTCGCATGCAGTAAAGCACGTCAAAGTGGATCTCGCGCCGACCGTTACGTATTCCAAGAACAGAAAACGTTTGAGCTGAAATGCGAAGTGAAATGCAAGTGACATTTACCTGACGTCTAGGATTATGGATATAAATACACATCATGGTTTTCCTTCTACTAATCCATCATCATCACGTTCTTCCTCTTCTCCTCCTCCTTGTCTCCTTCTTCCCCTTCCTTCTCCTCCTTTTCTTGATCTTGGTATTGGTCTAATTCTACTTCTTCGTCCTCTTTGTCTTCTACTCATCCTTCTTCTTCGTCTTCTCCTTTTGCTTTAATAATTTTCTTTTCTTTTCTTACAACCTCGGTCTTTAAAGGTATTTTTGCCTCAGACGATAAATGGAACTTCAGAGCAAAGATAACGTTTGATATGCAATCTGATTTTCCACTTCTAATAAAATCACGTTTATTCACTCTCTGCCACTTAGTCAAGTGTCGGATTTCAAAGATCAAAACATTTCTAATACCCTTGAGAAGAAAAAACATCAAACGTTCGCTCGGTAATCAGAACGTTTCCTACGCACTCCATGGCAAACGCCGAAGCAAAACATTTCTTTGATAATGTATGATGTAGACTAACAAAAGGAAAACATAAAACGGACATTTCTTTCTTGCAGAATGACTTCCTTTCCTATCGAAATTCTTTCCATTAAAAATTAACAAAAAATACGAAGAAATAATGATGATAATTATGATGATGATGAGGAGGAGTAAGAGTAGAAGGATAATAGTAATACTAATAACAGCAAAAAAAGATAAAATCAAGAACAAATAACTACACAAAGCAAGATGCAATAAAAAACAGCATTGCGTCCGACTCCGCGTGATAAGGCAAACCGAGAGGTCACTTTCATTAAAACCCCCAAGGTCAACCACACAGCTCACAGGGCCACTGACCCCGTCGCGAGACAAGTCAATACCTGGCCCAAGAATCACCAATGCAACGACCTCCAAATGGGATTTATTTGAGGTCAAATTTATGCAGTCAGGATGGCTGGTGTTGGTCGTCGCTTGTGCGCTTGCATTCAACACTTGCAACCGACGTGTTCAAAGACTCTATCGAGTGATAAAAAGAGGAAGGGGTAGCATTCAGGGAAGGGGAGATTACACGTGTTCCCAGTGGGATTAATCTGCTGCCTGGCTATGAGATTACAGTCGCTTTATCCCGATTCACAACGAGATTAATAAGACAAAGAAAAGGGTATTTTCCACTGGCACTGGGAGGGCCAGCGTCTGATCCTGCGACTGCGTT
>NW_020872725.1:253203-260703 GCF_003789085.1 Penaeus vannamei | reverse complement strand
CTCTCTCTCTCTCTCTCTTCTGTTTTTCTCTCCCCCCATATTTCTATCTTCCCTCTCTCCTCTCTCTCTTTCTGTCTCCTCTCTCTCTTTCTCTTCTTTCTCTCTCTTTCTCAGCAGATGTCCCTGGCAGCAGGTAGGCCCCCTGTGTTCATGACCTCTGACCCTCACCTTGACCCATACAAAACACTCCACCTCGAGTCGCGTTTTCTGCACGCCAACTCACGCCCGCGCTAGCATCTACTATCTTCAATAAAGAGTGCAACTAGAATGCGCCTTTCCCGTAAACCCCCAAGTGGGAGGACAATAGCAGAAATTCCCTCACTCTCTCTTCTCTCTCTCCCTCTCTCTCACTTTCTTTACTTCTCTCTCTCTCTTTCCTTCTTTCCTTCTCTTGCTCGCTCTCTCTTTCTTTCTTTCCTTCTTTCCTTCTCTCTCTCTCTCTCTCTCTCTCTCTCTCTCTCTCTCTCTCTCTCTCTCTCTCTCTCTCTCTCTCTCTCTCTCTCTATATATATATATATATATATATATATATATATATATATATATATATATATATATATCCCTGCCTCCATCTCTGTTACCATCTTATTTTTCCCATTACTACTTTATCACTATCATTAGGTTAGCTCTCTTGCCATATCGCCATCATTCTCATACCTCATTCTCATTCTCATTCATGCCACCATACCCCCGTCACCATATCGCCATAATTGCTGATTCCCTTTCATTCTGCCATTATCCAGTGTCTGTTACCACCATAAACCTACCACTACCATATAGCCCTTACAAGCATATCATCATAATATCATCACCAACGTATGATCAACACCATCACACCTCATAACTGTCACCATCACCCCGTCGTAACCACAACGCTAGCATCACCAACAATTCATCATCAGAACACAATCATCACTACAACACCATCGTCACTACAATTTCATCCTCATAACATCACCACAACCCCGTCATCACCGTAATCTTAACATTACTTCTGTAACATTTTCTTCACAACTTCATCAACACCACAGCCTCACCAGCAAAACTTTATCATGAACACATCATTACCACAACTTCATGACCACATCATCAAAGCATCTTCCTCACTACAACACCAACGCCACAATACCATCACCACATCATCATATCACTACCACAACATCATTACCACCACAACACACATCATCTCAACGCCATCACCTCCACAACACCTTCACAACTACAACACCATCGCCTCCAAAACACCATCACCTCCACAACACCATCACTTCCATAGCACCATCACCTCCACAACACCATCACAATGACAACACCATCACAACCACACCATCACTTCCATTGCACCATCACAACACAATCGCCTGCACAACACCATCACTCCCATAGCACCATCACCTCCACAACACCATCACAACGGCAACACCATCACCTCCACAACACCATCACCACCACAACACCATCACAACCACAACACAATTGCATGCACAACACCATCACTTCCATAGCATCATCACCTCCACAACACCATCATCACCACAACACCATCACCTCCACAACACTATCACTTCCATAGCACCATCACCTCCACAACACCATCACTTCCACAGCACCACCACCTCCACAACACCAATATCACCACAACACCAATATCACCACAACACCATCACCACTACAATATCACCACCGCAACACCATAATTACCATTACACTCCACCATTCCGACCATGAAAGCAACCACCATAACACGCTTTAGGCCCCACCACTCGCCCACCATTCCCGCAGTTAACCAAACCTCGTTAACCGTGGTGTAGTTAATCACGTTATAGTTTAGTTAAACTTCAAAGATAAAGGAAGAGTGTGGGAGTAAAATATCACCGTCCGAACACGTGGTTCCTTTGTCGTGGTTTCTTTTCTGTCGAAGCCGTAGTCGGTGTTCGGATGACGAGTGATATTTAAGTGTTTGTCCTTTAATGATTTTTTGTGTTATTGTTATCTGATTATTAAGAAAGTTTTATCATATATTCTATTATATCATTATCATATTTTTTGTTATTGCTGCTGTTGTCTTTTTTTTATTGTTGTTGCTGCTCCTGATATTTTTATTATCAATGTTATTTCCCTCCTCTTTATCTCATTCTTATCTATTAATCGTGATTAAGTAATTTGCATTTCAGCTTCCTTCATCTGTGTCTTAATTGAATTAGATGAAATAATAATGCAATTAACACTATTTACGCGAATTAAAAATAACCCGCCAAATTTTCTTCACTCGCAAATATCTCTCTCAACATTATCCCTAACACCATTTTTTAACCTTTTTTTCTCTTTTCTTTTTTTTTACTGCCCCTTTTCCTTCCCCCTTTCCTGCATAATGCCGCCAGGTCTGCATGGTAAGGGACGTGTGACTTGTGCATGACCTAATCTCATGAAATTCAGAAAGGCCGACCTGTCCGGATCCCCGCTAGCGATCGCCGCGGCTTTTGCATTATTTTGTCGCAGCGCTTTAACGAGGTTGGTTCTACATACACTCGCATACGCACACGCACGCACATACATGCATACACGCTTTAACGTTTGTGCACACGTAGGAGTATACTCGTGGGCACACTTATTCACATGCGGATGGGGGAAAAAACATACACTTGCATATATACGGACACACACACACACACACACACACACACACACACACACACACACACACACACACACACACACACACACACACACACACACACACACACACACACACACACACACACACGCACACACACACACACACACACACATTCTTAGCGTTTCAACATGTGCGTTGTTTACTGGGTATGCTCGCGTGCTTCCTGACGTGTATTTTTAGTAATCGTAAACAGACGTCATGCATATAAAGGCTGAAAAAAATACACTCTATAAATATAGATATATTACAACTATACCATAAACACAGTTCATTAAGATTTAATAAAATGAGATTTAGTAATCTGTCAATCGTTACGTGAGTTTATAGTTAACAATCGTAAACAGGCGTCATGTATATAAAGATGAAAAATAGTATGCAAAGGGTGTGAATATCGTAAACAAAGTCCGTTGAGAATAAATAAACGGATTTAATGTCTGCGATTAAGAGCGAACAAAGTATGGAGAAAATAGAAAAGAGAGAAAAATATACGGAATAAGTAAGACTGAAAGAGAAGGGAAATAAGAGAAAGAGAAAAAGAATAGAATTTAATTGTGATAGTGAAAAGAAAATCAGAAAGAGTCTTAAACAGATCAGTAGAAATTATAGAAAAGAAATCCAGAAAATAATAAAATAAAACTAGACAAAAAGAAAAATTCGGCAGCGAGAGAGAAAAAAAGAGTAAATAATCGATTGTAATGAAAAATACGAAGCCATATGAGTGACATGACATTTTTGTGCGTTTGAGAGTTCACCGATTTGTTGGTACTTGTTTATCTGCTTGTATTTCTTTTGTTTTTATCATTGTATATTTTGGGTTCATTCATTGATGTACTTATTTTCTTAACTAATTGCGTAGATGCACTCTCCTCCTTGCACTTTGCTGATTCATAATTTACTAGTGATGTGAATTATATTTATTTTAATAACGAAATGAGGAATAAAACTCAGGAATTCATGTGTTTATGGTTCATCTCTTTGAACGTTACCATACTTTCCTATATCTATGTATTTTACATTTCTGTTAGCATAAACAAGTGTTATTGCTAAACATGAAAAAACGAAATAAACTACTGAAAATTTCTTTATTTACGATTTCTTTCTATCATATTTTTAATAATAAAACTCCTTTCGCAAATATTTTTTTTTAAATCATTTTACAATTCTTCTCAAAATAAAAGAGAAATACGTATCCAAATTCTTCCCAGATAATTTTTCAAAATCCCTTAAAGATAAAATCAAACATTTAGAATGAAAAAAAAAAATCCTTCAAATGAAAACATTTAGAAATTCTAAAATCCAATTTAATTTTAATAAGCCGCTGCCAAACATCTAAAATGGATACCAAAAAAATAATTTCCAAAATCCTTAAAAAAAAAAAAACCTTGCTTCTCACACATTTCCCTCCTCCTTCCCCAAGGCCTATCCACGCAACGATTTATACGACCGACTTTACTTTACGTTTTCGTTCAAGGTTTTACCTCATGATATTCGCCCTCGAATAGATTTTCGCGAGAAAATATTTCCCTTTTCCCCTTTTTTCTTTATGGATATTCACAAATTACCTGTTTGTCGTGTTGCCTTTCGGATTGGTAAGTATCCGTGTGTTTGTTTGTGTGTGTGTGTGTGTGTGTGTGTGTGTGTGTGTGTGTGTGTGTGTGTGTGTGTGTGTGTGTGTGTGTGTGTGAAAAAGAGTGTGTGTGCTAATAATAACAATGAAGAGTTTATTTGATAAAGTTGTTGTTAAAAAAGTAAGACCCTCAATTTACAATATTTGCACCCAAGCGCCTAGACCAGCAATGCACATTATACTGGTTGCATTACACTTTGGTTCACACAGTTTTCTGTTTACGTCTTCCCGGAGGTGCAGATCCCGATGTCTCGCGGATGTTATGGTGTTATGGGCGAACTTTTCTGTAAGAAAAAAAAATCTTCTAGGAAGAGATTTCCGGTTGATTTAACGGTATTGTAGTTTGGTCCAATTATCTTGGGCAATGCTCTTTTATGGTCTTTTTAATTTATAGTGACGGACAAATGCTGAAGTGGCGCTCATTACTCACAAATAGCTCATGTGTAGGTCATCCATAAAAGGAGTAGGTCATCCTACTCCAAATGATTTTAGTAAAAAAAATCCGTACTATGAAGTTATTTTTGGGAACCACTTCATGTCTTTACTGATAACTGCTGCTACCTGATTCATCTCTGAAGCGCCATTTAAATGGTGATTACCTATTTTCAGGGTTCTGTGATAGGCGGCTAATTAAATGAATAAAAATTCCCTTGCATATTTTAATGTTTACATGAATTAAGTCCAATGAAGCTCATTTTGACACTTGATTGAGGTTTGTGTTCGAGTGCAAGTATCATGCCGTCCATTTGTAAATCTCGTTAGGAATATTATCGTAATTTATCATTATCAGGAACAATAATGGCCCAAGGACCGTTCCTTGAGGGACACCCCTGTAAAGTTCAGTCTCATCGGATGTTTGGTTATTTGCACGAATCCTCTGGAAGCGGAGGTCGAAGGAGATCCATTCCACCCAGCCCTCGTGGAATCATTTTCTTGATGAAGGTGGTTTCATCGACCAGGTCCAATTATTTCTCACTTGTGTCAAAAACTTTCAATTACTAAGATTCAGAAAGGAAAGAGAGCTCATCTTTTCCATAATGCGTATATAGACAATATAAAACGTATTATACCGGAAGGATCTTGAAAGAAAATAGGAAATATGTGTAGTGGGTGTAAAGCTATATCATAACATCACTGTATTTACCGAAATACAGATGCTTCTACTGTGTACATTCAGTTTATTAATATTGCTAGACTAAGAAAGCTCTGAGAGAGAAAGGGGGCACATGTATAATGCACGTATCATTTATAGAATTCTAGGTTATGTAATCGCTGAAAGAGTGTAGGAAGAGGAGAGAACAAAATTATCATATATTTATAATTATTGAAATGGGAAGTTACAGCAAGGATTCATATATGAATATATATAATACACACACACACATATATTTACACACACACACATACATATATATATATATATGTACGTGTGTGTGTGTGTGTGTGTGTGTGTGTGTGTGTGTGTGTGTGTGTGTGTGTGTGTATGCGTGTGTGTATATATATATATATATATATATATATATATATATATATATATATATATATATATATATATGCATGCATGTATGTATATATCGCAGGTACACCTATTAAGCATTGATATCTAATTACTGTCAAGAGAGAGTTTGGAAATATACATACTACGTATTGACCTCGGATCATGAGAATCTCAAAATAGTTTAGAACGAAAGTTGAAATATGTTTAATATAAGCATTTTAAACAAATATAACAGTACTCGAGTAATATATTTAAATTGACTCAAAATTGGCAATATACAATTACACGACCAAACCAAATCTTCGAGTTTTAAAATTAGTTTTAGATTAGGATACACATTTACAGGACCTTATACAACAGGTTTTTTCTTTTTTGCTAATTGACTAGAATTAGAATTATTCAGCCACATCCACTAACCAAAATATCAAGAAATTGACCCAAAAAAAATTGGTCTAAACAATGACATGAACTGAACGAGGAAAGGTTTGAGTGTTACATAATCCCTCATCACACACTCGCTGAGAGGGGAAGAGTTCTGAGAAGTTAGGCGGCCTTCGGGAGTCGATAAGCCGGTCGATCGAACGACGAAAATCCCTTCGACGTCAAGGAAAGTTTGGACGAAAAGTAGAGAGGGACTTTTTGGTTGTTTGTTTGTGTGTGTTTATGGGTAGATATTGTTATGAGTGTATGGGTGTATGTGTGCATGTGTGTAAATATGCTGTATACAAGAATGAACATACACATCCAAAAGGTTTCGAATAGTTCAGTCTTTATCTTATTTCTCTCTCTCTCTCTCTTAATCTCGCTCTGTCTCTCTGTCTGTCTGTCTGTCTGTCTCTCTCTCTCTCTCTCTCTCTCTCTCTCTCTCTCTCTCTCTCTCTCTCTCTCTCTCTCTCTCTCTCTCTCTCTCTCTCTCTCTCTCTCTCTCTATCTACCGCTCTCCCTCTCCTTCTCTCTCACTCTCACTATCTAATTTTCTTGCTCTTTGTTTTGTTTTTGTTTTCATGAAGAGAAAAAGGCACATCTGCACAAATCAAATAAACAGGTAGATGGAAACAGGATGGGAGAGAGAAAACAGTGACAAGAGAAACAAAATTATAACGCTTAAAAAATAATTTCAACATTCCATTTTATGGCGACAAGGAAAGTTACAACTAAGAGATCCAGAGAACTTCCGTCGAGCTTTAAAGGAATTAGACAAATATGCATCAGGCAAAGGCGAACACAAAACCCAAAACCAATAAAAGGAGATTTTGAAAGAACTCCGAGCATTGGTGATGCTATAAAGACCATTACGTTCCAACATAATCACTAAAGACAGCTTTCCTTACGATAAGGACAATGGTGATCCTCATAATAGTGAAGGTTATGAAAAAAATGATGAGTAGGTTAATAGCTGATTGCCAATCCTTGATAAATTTATTGTTGCAGATTATCAAAATTTGACATATCTGATCCATTAATCTATTGATAAAGAAAAGAAAAAATCAAACTTAAAGGTCTTATGTGAAGTAACAACTGAAAATTTTAAAAAGGGAGAATTAGCTCGCAAATCATCTCTCTAATAAGAGTAAAAAAGGAAATCTGAAAATAATTCCCCAAAATTGATTTATTTCGATTTTCCGAAGTATTTTCCCGCAAAAATCCGGAACTCGGATGTGTGACGTCAATTCCAGAACACGATCACAGCATTCTCTG